>JBBPBX010053613.1:0-23779 GCA_038048925.1 Garcialebias charrua | reverse complement strand
GTAACTTTAGGTCTAACATTGGGGGGGTTGTGCTCTCTACTTATCTATTTATCGAATAAATTACTTTTTAAAATGATTCGGGATATTTTAGGGTTAAATATATTGTAATGCTTTGACTGTGATTTACTTAACTTTCCTGTTTTCTTTGTATTTATTCTGCTCCTTTTTGTTCCACATGTTCAACAAGTAAGAAAAAAACTCACTATTTTTCTGCATTTTTTCAGCCATAACGCGTATTTTACATTTTTAAGATTTATTATATAACATACCTTAATTTCACAATTTTCAAAGAGTGTGTATTTACCTGGTTCACTAACTAGGAAAAATTACAACAAATGATTCAAATACAGCCATAATATGACAAGAGCAGAGTAAAACCCTGCATGTTACAGGCACTATTTTGACTTTATTTCAGCAAAGAAGCCTCGCCAGGTGGATCAAAGCAGAGCTTCACCCACCGTCTGCCACACACACACACACCACCCTCGTCCTCTCCCTCAGTCTGAATACAAGCCCAGTCCCTCACCCGCTCCAGCCCCCCGCCCCCACCACCACCTCCTGCTGTGTGTAATTACTGGTGTTGTTGATGTCAGCTTTATGCTAGCCTGTATAAATAAAGGTTGAATGAATGCTGGATGCAGCTATCAAGCGTCACAATCAAGTCTTTGTTCACAGTGGAGACATGTTGGTGACATGATGAATTCATGTGTAAATGGCCCTGGCCTCTACAAACGAGATTGCATTCTTCAGGAAATGAACTGGTTTACAGCTCTGTGTCAAACACTAGCTACACAACAATGTGAGCTGTTATCACTTTATGGATTATAAAGATTATTACATACATTTTCAGACAAATAGAACAGTTCAATAAATAATGGTACACCCTGTGATTAATTGTTATGATCTATTGATTGTTAATTTTGCACCTTTAAAAAAAACACAGATTTATGTTTGGGATCAGCACAGATTATATAAAAAAGAACAAGCTTTTTTTATTTACTATGTCTGCACTGCAAATTATATGGTGCTTGCCAAGATTTAAAATATTATTTTTAGACAAGCTAGATAATTTGCCTTGTTTTAAAAACAGTTTACTTGTTTTTAAGCCTTGATTTAGGTCTTTAATCTTAAATCAAGTATAATTATATAATAATGTCTCTATTAGTCCAAAAATCTTAAAATGTAAAGAATAACTCTTAAATTAGTCTAAATTAGGGCTCTCATCAGATGTCTCTAAAAATATAACTTGTTTTAAGATCGAATAGCAAACTCAATTTGCTTGATTTAGGAAATTCACAAGAGATATGCTGAAAACACAATTTATTCAATATTCAACTTCAAAGCGAAAACATTTAACCATAATTTATGGTACAAATCTCCATTCAGACAACTGTCTCAACATGCCAGCATTATTGTGGCAACACAAATACTCTGACAATGGTATAGAAAACATTTGAAAACCAATATTTGTCATCTGATGTCAAAAAACTGCACTGAGCCAATATGTTCATCCCTATTTTAAAGGTAATTTCTATGGGAAATTATATCACACAGACTATATTTTAATGTCACAAACAAACGGTCACGGAAACTAATAGAGAAGGAAGTATAATCAATGAGCTCATGGACTAATTCTGTAGCTTGGGTAATCGTGGGCACAGCTACTTCATACGCCAGCAAGTCTTGATTGAAATTCAAAGTTTCATATTGCTAGAACTCAAAAGCAATAAAAGAGGAATCAATCAAATATATTTTTTTATCAGTCCAAACGATGGGAAATTGCCATCCACATCTGCAATAATCATAGACTTATCAGTAATGTACTTATTGCCATTTAGAACATACCATTTCACAGAGATGACAGATTGCATGACTTCTATTTCAAAAAAGTCTTTGACTTTTTTTTTTTATATATATTCAATATTTTTAACAGCTGATACAGGACCAGATTTTTTTCTTTTGCAAAAAGAGGATGTTCAGTCCCTAATTCATTCTGCCAACACTCAAGAAACTGGTTGTGGTTTGCTAGTGATTTACAAACATTTTAAATGTTAACTTAGAAGCCCTGTTTAAAATATGAGTGCTTGGCCTCAAAGTGCATACACATACTCCTTATTAAAGGTCCAAGGGATAAGATTTGACTGGGAAGATGTAACATATAATGTTAATTAGGTATTATATTGGCTTCAGGGCAAAGTTGCTTAAATTGATACATATGTTTTTCTATCATACTTCTGAGTTGCAACACAGTTTTTAAAGAAATAATGAGAGCAAGAACTATTATCAATTAATTTTCTAATAAATGCAACATATTCATTGTCCACATCATACAAAAGTAAAGGTAGTATTTTTAAAAGAATTAACATCTGTCCACAAGATTGCTTCAATTTGTTGTCGTTAGTTGCTAAAGTGCCAAAACAGATCATACACCTCCAGAGCGCCATCGTGAACTGTTTGTGCCTTTCCCCCGCGTCTCTGTGTAACTAGGCAACGGACGAGAGGCATCATGGGAAAGGTAAGCGATTAAAATATAAATATATATGTATACTTAATTATATGATTTTATACGCTTAAGTTATATTATGTCAATTTATTTTTATGTGATAAGTGTTTTAAAAATTAATTCATTAGCGTTTTGATTTTTAAAATAATTTGCTGCGCATGCGCATTCTCGCTTCCTGTCGCTTAGTGACGTCACATCCTTGTGAAGGGGGGAAAGAACGCATGTTAACCGTAAAGACATGCTAGAACAAACTATTATTTATCTAAATGAAGCGGAAAAATAATTAAAGGTCAGTAACACAGTATTAATTACTAATTATAAGGTGTGAAAAACATTACAGCACAACGGGGATATTCAGATGAAGTTGCATTTTTAGGGCTGCTAAGGCTAGCTAGTAGCATGCTAACATTAGCGTGAGCTTACTTTGGCTGCAATATTTTACCAGGTCCTGTGAATGGAGGCTTCAGAAACGAGCCACAGAACCGTTGCCTCGGCATGGACAAGTTTGATGACACTATCCTGTCAGTGTTGCAGGGTAAGTCTCATTTTTCAGTTACTTTAACTCATTTGATTATCATTTAGCATAGCTGCTGAAACTTAAACTTGTAACGTGGTTAACATGATCTACTTTTGAGCATTATTCAGGAAAATAGAAAAATAAACAGTTTTATTGCATTCCCAAGTTAATTGTAGGCATGAAGGGTATCTACAGAAATCACTGAATCTTGGTTAAAAGCTGATTAAAAAAAACTTTCTGTGAACATCCAAGTTAAAACTACAACAGCAGGGCTTCTCAACTACAAGCAGCTGAAAATAAAACTAAGTAAATAAAATAAGTAGTTTAAACATTTGGCAAGTCAGATTTGTCAAAATAATATTTGTTATATAGAAGGCATATTTTTATGTTTTTAGTAATGTTGTAATGTCAGTACTGTTTCATTCTGTTCTGTTTGTTGGGTTCATGATTAAATGCAGCAAAATAAACTAACTCAAAGGTAACAGATCTTTTTAATGCTTTGTTTATTTACATAATGACTTTAAATGATGGATGTTCGTCCCCTGAGTTGTTTGCTTATTGTAACTTTGGGCTCCTACACAATTTTTTTCAACATCCCTGACTTGCAAAAAGGCACACATTTGAACGTGAATGTTTTTGACCCCCTTTTGTGGCCAATATTTTATTTTAGAAACACTTTTGCTGTTAAAAAAATCCTCATTCATACACATAACCAACCATAACTTTGGTTTCCTTGGTCTTTCAACACAATTTATAAGATGGTGTTTAGTTTGAGGGTAGTGTAGAACCTGATATATTTGACTATTTTAGGTTTTAATTACACAAAACTGACCTACAGAGAAGATGGTTAGCTAATTTCATAGATAAAATTCATCCTGGATCCCAATCTCTGTGGTAAACATTTTCTAAATAAGATTTCCTGCTGTGATATTTTAAACCTGGTGGGCTGCCTGGCTTTCCATGCTCCCCCGCCAGTTAAAGCATTGTTACTATGATTTGATATGGAGTAATGACAGGGGTGTGTGTGTCGACAAACCTGTCATTTTCACAAGAATGATTTCAGTCATTCATACTGGAAAGACATATCAGAAACTCTACTTTAATTTGTGTGAAAAGTACTAACTTTGTGTACTATTTGAAGTGGTTCACCAGCACAAATGCCAGATACAGCCAACTTTTTTAACCACGTTCCATTTAACATCAATTTGAAAAGTTCACTTTTTTAAATCACTGTCTCTTAAGGTAATATTTAATTGCAAATATATAGTTAACAATCTAATTGTCATATTAACTCTGTGTTTATGAAATACACTTTTAAAGCTAGACTTTATATAATTTAATTATAACTTACAACTAAAATATATTATTAACCGAAAGTGACCTCAGTGTGTCATTAACCACGCCCAGGCAAAGACAAATCTAGGACAGTGGAATGGGGAAATGTCTAATTAAAACCTGCGTTTCTCTTTTACAGATGCAAATATTGATGAAGAAGCTTTGGGAAGCTTTACCCGGGATGACCTGAAGGATCTTTTTCCAGGCCCTGAAAATTACTTCAGGAGAAAGAAGATTTGGGATTTCATCACCCAAAAGGTAGTTACACCTAACACAGCTAAGAGGATAATTACTGTCCATATTGTCTAGCATGAATTTGTCTTAACTGCATTTTTTAAAATCTCCCACAAAATTATAGTTTGACCGTAGAAGAAGAGCTTTCATTGATGCAGACCTTAGAAGGGAAGAAGACAAGCCCACAAAAATATTTGAAGCATGCCCATGCTTCAAAGACATTTGAAATGTAAGTGTAACTACATTTACATAATTTCTTTGCTTTTCTCTGTGTAAGTTTAGTGAGTTCTTGACTGAGTACAACTTTGTCGTAGGTGATGGATGAATTGCGTCACTCCAAACCACCCCAACTGCGAATAAATTGATCAAATGAAGGGTAGATGGACGGAGTTTTGTTCTAAGTTGCAGTTCTATGGCATTTGGAAGAAAGCCCTGAAACTCACTCTTCCTTTGGATGTACAGTACATGGAGGTAATTTGCCTTTCCATACATTAAATGGATAAATCTGATGTGTTCAGACTACTTCACTGAATAACATTTCTTGGTCCACAGTGGATTTTACTATCGCTCTCCTCAATGCACTCCCATCCCTTTTTCCTTCACCAACTACACCGCCAAAGCGGCTTGGAAGTGCAAATGAAGCTCTCCTTCATAACCTTAAGGTGAGAGTTGTTGGCAATTTCAACCATGGCCAGAATTTGTATAGCACTTTTTCAAGTTTACATGGACCACAAAGCTTTTGACACAACAGGCATTCAATTACACCCATTCATTCACCCATTCATACACACTCACACAACCAGCAAGACAGGTGGTGTCTTGCCCAAGGACACATGGCTGAGACGGATGGAGTGTGGATCTAATCAACCACCCTACCTCCAATATTAAATCACTCAATATTCAAGATTTCTTAACTGTTTTAAAAAAAACTATTCCAGAGAGGTAGGCCAGAACAACTATACATAAGACACGAGTAGAGGCATAAATAATTCATTCATATATTTAAAAAAACTGCCCTCAAAAATATGAATCTGTAGGAGTTTGAATTTAGGCTGTAAAAATAAATTTCATGCTCACTATTTTTTTTAATTCACAGACAGTTATTTATTTCGTATTAATTTCTTCTGCTCAAAAAGTAAATCTGTTAGAGCATTGTTCAGTTGTTGCATATAAATAGGTTGAATGTATCTTAAATGTTTATATGCCCAGCAACGCTTAAGTTTAAAATCTTGAACACTATAGGGGGATCACACTCTTAAGCCTCCCTGGTAAGGTCTATTCAGGGGTTCTGGAGAGGAGGGTCCGTCGGATAGTCGAACCTCGGATTCAGGAGGAGCAGTGTGGTTTTCGTCCTGGTCGTGGAACACTAGACCAGCTCTACACCCTCAACAGGGTCCTGGAGGGTGCGTGGGAGTTTGCCCAACCAGTTTACATGTGCTTTGTGGACTTGGAAAAGGCATTCGACCGCGTCCCTCGGGGGCTTCTGTGGGGGGTACTCCGGGAGTATGGGGTACCGGGCCCTTTGATACGGGCTGTTGGGTCCCTGTACGACCGGTGTCAGAGCTTGGTCCGCATCGCTGGCAGTAAGTCAGGCTCGTTCCCTGTGAGAGTTGGACTCCGCCAAGGTTGCCCTTTGTCACCGATTCTGTTCATAACTTTTATGGACAGAATTTCTAGGCGCAGCCAAGGTGTTGAGAGGATCCGTTTTGGTGGCCTTAGAATCGCTTCTCTGTTTTTTGCAGATGATGTGGTCCTATTGGCTTCATCAGTTCGTGATCTACAGCTTTCGCTGGAGCGGTTTGCAGCTGAATGTGATGCAGCCGGGATGAGGATCAGTTCCTCCAAATCCGAGGCCATGGTCTTGAGCCGGAAAAGGGTAGCATGCCCTCTCCGGGTCGGGGAGGAGGTCCTGCCCCAAGTGGAGGAGTTTAAGTATCTCGGGATCTTGTTCACGAATGAGGGAAAACTGGAGCGTGAGATCGATAGGCGGATAGGTGCAGCGTCCGCAGTGAAGCGGGCGCTGTACCGGTCTGTCGTGGTGAAGAGAGAGCTGAGTCAAAAGGCAAAGCTCTCAATTTACCGATCGATCTACGTTCCCACCCTCATCTATGGTCATGAGCTCTGGGTTATGACCGAAAGAACGAGATCTCGGATACAAGCGGCTGAAATGAGTTTTCTCCGCAGGGTGTCTGGACTCTCCCTTAGAGATAGGGTGAGAAGCTCAGTCATCCGGGAGGGACTCGGAGTAGAGCCGCTGCTTCTCCACATCGAGAGGAGCCAGTTGAGGTGGCTCGGGCATCTGGTTAGGATGCCTCCTGGACGCCTCCCTGGTGAGGTGTTCCGGGCATGTCCCACCGGGAGGAGACCCAGAGGAAGACCCAGGACACGCTGGAGGGACTATGTTTCTCGGCTGGCCTGGGAACGCCTTGGGATTCCCCCAGAGGAGCTGCTCCAAGTGGCTGGGGAGAGGGAAGTCTGGGCCTCCCTACTTAGGCTGCTACCCCCGCGACCCGACCCCGGATAAGCGGAAGAAAGATGGATGGATGGATGGATGTTTCTGTTCAGTGCCCTGAGACGACTTATTTTGTGACTTGGCGCTATACAGTATAAATAAACTGAATTGAATTGAAATATCTTTATATAACCTCGCCTTTAAAAGGAATTGGGAATCGATATCGAAACAAAGGATCGGAATCGGAACTGGAATCACTCAAATTCAAATGATGCCCAACCCCAGATCTCAGTTTTAAAACAGATATTCATTAGTTAATCATTTTTGAAAGACGTAAATGCAATAGTTTAATTAAATTATTAAAGACAAAAGCAAGGACAAATTCAGTTTTTATCTCAATTCAAAATTCATTTTCATGTCTGATTTTGAGCATTTACCTTGACAACTTCCAAGCGCATACACATCCACATAGGGGTCAAACTCTCCAGGCCCCAAAGGCTTACAGCTGGACATGTAGCCAGCAATTCCTTCAGGAGAGGTGCCATAAGAGCCCACCGTGGGGCCCATTGCCAGGCCGTTCTCTGCCTCTGGTTCCTCCTCATTGGACACCTCCCCACCGTCCTCTTCCTCACGTTCAGCCCGGCCAACATCATGAATACCGAGTAGGAGGCTATAGTCCATGATCTTCAGCTTTACTAGAAACTGAGGGAGAGACTTTGCTAAGAAGGTTTTACAAATACAAAATAACAAGCACGCTAAATAGTACAAGAATGAGACTAATAGAATTACAAGTGTTATGGCAATGTCCCTGTTGCTGAGGGGTTTGAATAATGAATGTCTGTAGTTTTCAAGGAGTGTTTTTCTTGTAAGTAAATGTGAGTAAACCTTAATATTTTTGTGCAAGATACTCAAGTGGACAGAAGGTACACTGTGGAGAATACAGGGAGTTTCTTTCCCCCACCTCCTTTTTTCTTGTCTGAGGCAGCGCAGAATGAAGGGAGTGAGCTCGCAATGGCGGAGCCAGGGGGTGGCCAATGGGGGGACTTGGCCAGGCCGGTTTACATATGACAGTAACCACTATAGATTCAGACTTGGCAACCAAATTTTTAATCGGGGCCTTTCTTACACCTAGTTGCAAACACACAACAAAATAGGTTGAAATGGGTAACGTAAAATTGCATTTGCATTGTGCGCAGTTTGGAGTCTGAGTTGCTACAATCTCTGCTCCCTGTCTGGAAGTGGCGACGTTGTATGGTGGATTTGTTAGGCGGGGCGCTCAGTTCAGCTGACAGGGCGTCTTCCTTTAATAATGGTAGGGAACCACTGATGTATATACCATATTTTTTGCTGTATAAGTATGTGTATTTATGGATTTTTTAATCATATTTATAAACCCATTTTTTGGCTGAGATATATGACCATTTTCATGCATTCTGACAGAACACCCCTCCCGCGAAAAGTATCATTTTCAGTCACTAGATGGCAACAGAGAAGTAAGGCATGTCGTTGTATCATGTTATAGGTAAAAGTGGCTATAATGACAAATTCAAAAAAGTTCAAGACAAAACAAGGACTTTATTTATTTTACTTCATACTTTGTTTTTGTCTTGAACTTTTTTGAATTTACCAGGTCCTGGATGACTGAGAATCTTCACCAGCTATTAATAACACAACCGGCCCGCCATAGTCTTCCACTTTTGTTCTGTTTACTGCTTGGAGTAACCGTCAAACCAGCTTCATTTAGCTGCAATGCCCTGGCGAAATGCAGCTTATTTAACCATTAAAGTGCATTTATTAAGTAAAAGTTCAACTGAGAGCAAACAAATGATTGTTTTAGGAGCTTTTCTTGTTAAATCTCAAAGAAACAAGCAGCATTCCTCCTTCCTTTTTTTCCTTCCTCTGCGTGCTCCCGGAGCATCGAGGCAGCGAATACTTTTGAAATACAGCTGATTTGACTGTTAAAGTGCATTTATTAAGTAAAAGTTAGACTGAGACCAGTGATGTCAGTAACGCGTTACTCTGGTCGGACCACTTTTTTCAGTAACGTGTAATCTAACGCGTTGCTATTTCAAAATCCAGTAATCAGATTTAAGTTACTTACTCCGAATTATTGAACGTTACTTTTTTGTCATTTTCTGTAGTACTGTAATTTTATTTTATTTCCTCAATGCATCTCGGCTGGGGAGTGATTAAAAAAAAGACGCGGAAATTCGGTCAGCTGCTGTGGCTGTTTGAAACCTGACACCACACCATGCAGCGCGTGCGTGACAGGAACGTAAACAGACTGGACTGAGGTGCGCACACGGAGCTGAGAGAGGAGAAGCTTTTTACTGCAGTTCAGTTAAACAATGGAGCCAGGAGCCTCTCCGGGTCGGATCATAGCAGAGAGCTGCGACAGGAGGTCTCCCCCCCACCCGCGACCAAAACAACTAAAGCTTGACTTCGGTACAGCCCCCCCCACCTCCTGCTGTGTAGAAACTGGTGTTGATGCAGCTATCAATCGTCACAATAGGTCTGTCAATAGGTCTTATTTACATACAAATACATTCTTTGTTCTTGTTTCTTCTGGTATTTACGCAAACAACAGCTCCATTTGTGTCAGGAGAACGCACAGCATGCAGGCAGTTCACGATGCATTCAAGAGCATATGTTTGTTTGGATGTAACAGAGACCATAGCTGTGTTTCCATCCATTTTCATTTCGAATTTTGAGCTAATTTTTGAAATCTCGCAAATATGTAAATACAAATTAATGCGAAGCAGAAGTGTTTCCATCTGCTGGCTTGTAGCGCATCTACCAAGCCACGCACAGCGTCATTACGTCAGACGTCAGCGTCATTACGTCAGACGTCAGCACTGCGCATGTCTACAGTAAACAGGAAGTAGCGGTTGAAAACAGAACCCGGCCACACATCTCGTCAAAATGGAGAGAATATTTCAGGTACGTGTTGCTATCGGGCAAGTTGTATTTATTCTGTCATGCCAACTAGTTTTAGCGATGTTACATGTTGTCCGGAGCGGAAACAGCTGAACGTCACGTGACGTGAATGTTCGCTACGGCAGAACTGAGTCGGAAAATCTGTTTCCATCTGTCGTTTTGCGCATCTGCTCATTTTCGAAGATCCCAAAAACCACCTCAAGCGAGCGTATAAACTTTTTGGCGAATTTGAGGAAGTAAATACGGATTTTGCCGTTTCCATTAAGCTTTTCTGCCGCGATACTTCAAAATGCGCAGCTAGAAACCTTGATGGAAACACGGCTCATGTGTACACAATTTCCTAAAATAAAAAATAAAAACTCTGATTTTGACGTTGAAAGTCTGTCTTTATTATATTATTTATTTTTAAAAGTATTTACAGAAATACTTTTTTGTAAAAATATTATAAATATTAAATATTAGAAAGACACTATTTTTTATATAAAGCAAGTACTGTATTCCTTTATTCATTCAACCTTCATTTAATACATTTACGTTTTTTTATGTATTGTGACAGAGGGCTCTTGGCAGCAGCAGCTGAAAGTAACTAATGAAGTAACTTAGTAATCTAACTTAGTTACTTTCCAAATCAAGTAATCAGTAATTTAACTAAGTTACTTTCCCAAAGACTAATCAGTAACTTAACTAAGTTACTTTTTCAATGTAACTATGCCATCACTGACTGAGACACATCTTTACTATTAAAGTGCGACTAAACCCAAAATTAACTTTTTTTAGCTGATAAACTCCCTAGAATGTGTTTAAAATGTTATCTAGCACTATTGCTGTGTTTATTCTCACATAATTGTGCATATCTGTGTAAATTGGCAATATTTGGCAATATTTGGTCTAAATATGTGTTTACGGTAGTTCTATGCCATAGAACTACCGTAAACAGGGGACTACCGTAAACAGGGGACGCTAACAAACAAGTCATCACGCAGATGATGTACGACGCGATCACGGCTGTCATCACGCAGATGATGTACGACGCGATCACGGCTTTCCTGCGAAAATTGGACTTATGGATGTGGCAAGTGAAACAGGACAATCTTGTCCACTTTCCTGTTTGTCAGGTTAGCATTTTCTTAAAATTTAATTCAAATATATCCTGATGCATTCTCAATAATCCAGGTAGAAAAATCTAAAAAAGCTAAGTGTGGTCCTCTGGACATTCAAAAAAACAAAACAAAAAACAGGTGATTATTTCAGCCACCTAAAATAATATGTTCCCCTTCCTTGGATGGTTTCTTTTCACAAAGATGGCCTCTTTTACTCGTCTCTCAAACCATTGTTCCTCTCTATCAAGGATGTGAACATCTTCATCCCTGAAAGATGAAGTTTTGTTTTGTTTTTTAAATGTCCAGAGGACCAGACTTAGCTTTTTTAGATTAATTAAAATATAATAAAATGTAATTCAACAAAGAAGAAGAACATTTCAACTGTGTGCAATTTAATGATTGTGCTTGCATTTTGTTTTGTGTTTATCATTTTCAGAACATGATCAATCATAGAGAGAGAATCCACTTGGTGTGTTCAAGGACAGGCAGCATCTCCTCATCAAAGACTAACCAAACAACTTGAGTACGGTAATATAGTTGTGAACTGAGTCAACCTTTATTTTGGTATGTGTATGCACACAAATTGTTGTCATTCACAGTTGGATGCAAGGCTGTGTGTAGCCTTTTTGGGTGAGATGCTACATGTGTCATACATGTTCTTTGCAGCTCAGTTTTATGTTTTTTTTTTTAATTAACTTGGACAATTTCATCCTTCATTAATGGAGTTATGTGGGTTTTCATAAGCTGACAAATTTTAAAAGGATTTATGTTAGAGCAACAAGCAAACAGATGTTTTCTATGCAACTGTAATTGTCAGTTGAATAAGTTATAATAAATGAGTTATTCAACATTAAGGAGTACGGTAGTTACATTTATTTTACATTACATTAGATTACATTTAGTTACATTTATAAGTTACATCTGGCCCTTCAAGGTCAGCCATTATGCCGATGTGGCCCTCGGTGAAAATGAGTTTGACACCCCTGTTCTATGGGTTGAACTGGTGGATTACACCTTAATTTTCTTATTTGTGCAAACGCTCATGTGTGACATGTCTGCTCATGTGTGATGTCACACAGGTGGTTCAAGCAGAGCCAATCCCCTGCAGAGATGAGAAGTGCATACCTTATATGGAAGTGCTGCATTTCACTCCTGACAAGCGGTTTTATTTTTCTTTTCATTTTCATTGTTTTAGGCCTTTGGTTTTGGATGGAATGGGTGGAATAGATAAATACATCTACATGTTTATTCTTTGTTGTTGCTTGGTGTATGTTGTTGGCTAGAGGTTTAATTTGCTTTAGGTTGTTGCAGGTGGAGGCGTGAACAAAAGCACAACTCTACCTCCACCCCTCCTTGTCTCTCGACACGCCCATTTTCAGGGAGATTTTGGAAGGAGTTACCGTCTCAACCTGGGTTTAGTTTCACTTTAAGTTGAGCAAACAATTGTTTTTAGGTGTTTATCTTGTTAAATTTCTAAGAAATGAACAGCGGCTTGTCCCTCTGTTTGTGCTTACGTGAATCGGGTTTTGATATGCAGCTGATTTGACTGTCAAAGTGCAGTTATTAAGCAAACGTTAGACTGAGACACACCTTTTCTATAAGTTCGAGCAAACAAATAATAGTTTTTAGGTGGTTATCTTGTTAAATTTACACAATGACTCGTCGCATACATGCGCTTACTTCCGCGTATCAGCTTTTGAAATACAGCTGATTTGACCATCAAAGTGCATTTATTAAGCAAAAGGTAGACAGAGACACTTTTACTATAATTTCAAGCAAACAAATAAGTGATTTAAATGTTAATCTTGTTAAATTCTTGTTAGAAGTCCTCACATGCATGCTCCCGCGGCTGCCATTTGGCAGCCCGTCGATTTTTGGCACAACACGGGCCCACGTTTCCGGGTTCAGCCAACATTTCCGGGTTGTCAGTGGTGACGCGTAACAAATGCGATGCGTCAGTAGTGACGCATAATAGATGCAATGTATACGGCGAAGCGACGCATAATAGATGCAATGCATACGGCGAAGCGACACAGTTATGGCTTTTTCCACATTTTTATACATATTTGGATTGTTGAAACTGATACGGTGGTGCGACGTGTACAGTGGAAATTATGGTATGTCTGTACAGTGAGGAAAATAAGTATTTGAACACACTGCGACTTTGCAAGTTCTCCCACTTAGAAATCACGGAGGGGTCTGAAATTTTCATCTTAAGTTCATGTCCACTGTGAGAGACATAATTTGGTATCAGTCAGACCACCATTGCACAACTACAACTTGTCCAAAACGCAGCAGCCTGATTTTTCACCAGTACAGGCAAAAGAGAGAACATTACACCAGTCTTGGCCTCCCTGCACTGGCTACCGGTTCATATTCGAATCCAGTTCAAAATGTTCCTATACGTCTACAAATCGCAAAACAGTCTTGCCCCCCCCCCCCCATCTCTCTGATTTGCTACAGCCATATATCCCACCACATTCTCTGAGGTCAACGGACCAGTTGCTCCTCACAGTTCCAGGAACTCGTCTTAAAAAGTAACTAAACTCAAAAATAACTTTTTTTAGCTGATAAACTCCCTAGAATGTGTTCTAAATGTTTTACAACACTATGTCTGTGTTACTTTTCAGATATTTGTGCGTATATGGTTAAATCGGCAATATTTGGTCTAAAAACGTGTTTACGGTAGTCCTATGGGTTGAACAGATGAATTGCACCCTGATTTTCTGATTGGTCTACGATTCTCACTGTGACGTATTTTCTCACTCTGTCGTCACGAACGTGGTTCAAGCAGAGCCAATCCCTTGCAGAGATGGAAGGTCCTCGCTGCAGTTTTACCTTATATGGAAGTGATACATTTCACTCCAGAAACGTACTGCAACAGAGCATATTATAGTTTTCGGAATGGCACTAGTTATTTGTATATTTTAACCTATTTATTATAAGAATACTTTTCACTTCATCGAAACTATTTGGTTTTATTTGTTTTCTTATTGTGCGATGGACGACTAATGCATGAATGCCAGGATGGGGCAGTGGTGTAGAAGCGGGTTTGGGATCCGACAGACCCAGGTTCGAACCCCGGTCATGGCATGTCTTGTAATATTATTTTCATTAATTTTTTTAACGTCTTTTGTTTTGTATAGGTCGGGTGTGAATAGATAAATACATCTACCGGTATATACAGAACTTTTGCCTGGGTGTCTTTATTCTAACCAACTTTTGACTTATCTGGTATACAGTAGTTAGATTATTCTCCATTTGTTGTCACTATCTTTCGCCTTTAAATATTGTCAATTTCTTCCATTTTTTGTCCATTTGTGTCTGTTGAACTCTCAGTCGATGCGTCAGTTTCTCCATAATGTAGATTTCTTCTATTATGCCAGTCCATTGTTCTTGGCTCGGGATGTCCGTCTTTACCCAGTTCCTCGTAATAGCTTTCTTACAGGCTATTAACATTATCTTGATCAGATACTTGTCCTTTCCCCTTATATTGGTACCACGAAAATTGCACAGATATAGTACCCCACTACTTAAGGGAATATCATATCCCAAAATCTTATTTAGCGTTTCATGTACATTTTCCCAAAATTGAACAATTTTAGAACAGTTCCAAAATATGTGTGCATGATCGGCATTCAAAGATCCACAATTTCTCCAGCACCCCAGATGGGTGTCACTATATGCATTTTTGACTTTAGGTGTAATGAAAAATCTTATTAGATTTTTCCATGTGAATTCCCTCCATATCCGTGAATTGGTAGATGTCTGATGCATTTTCCACGTCTAGCCAATCTTCATCTGAAATTGTCACATTAAGTTCTGATTCCCATTTCTCTTTAATATACTTAGTTGAATGCTTATTCATCCTCAGTTTTTGATATAAAGTAGAGATGATTTTAATTTTTGTTCCACTTAATGAATTTATCACAATTTGCATCAAGCCATTCACTTCAACAGAGGGATCCCACCTGATTTCTGTTCTATAATAATCTCTTAACTGTAGGTACCTGTAAAATTTGTGGTTATCTAAATTATACTTCTCCTTCAGTTTTTGAAAACTCTCGAGCTCCCCATCTTTCTGAAGAGTGTACCATCCTGTGACTCCCTTGTTGATCCATTGTTTAAACCCTTTATCATATATTGCTGGTTTGAAATCGCTATCATACGCTACCCACCTGAACATCTTCATTTCGTTATTAATCTTGTATTTTTTCAGTGTTTTAAGCCATATATCTAATGCAAAGATTGTAATTGGATCCATATATTTCTTGATTTTCTCATATCTATCTTTGTAACCGATAACGCTTTGAATTGGGTATCCTCCAAATTCCTTCTCTATTTCTTTCCACTTGGCCATATAATCCGGTGTGCACCAGCATATAATATGTCTGAGTTGGGCTGCACAAAAGTACTCTCTTAAATTTGGTAAACCCATACCTCCTTTGTCCTTTGGCAGCTGAAAAGTTTCATATTTAACTCTAGGTTTTTTTCCACCCCAAATGAATCTAGATATCATCTTGTCCCATGTCACAAATTCGATTTTGAGGAATCTCTAGTGCCTGGAACAAGTATTAAAGTTTTGCTTGCACATTCATTTTAATAGCTTCAATTCTTGAATTCAAATCTAGGGGTAAAGTAGTCCATCTATATATATTTTTTTCTATCTCCTGGCTTATTTTATCATAATTTGCTTTATACAGTGAAGATAACTCTTTAGTAATGTTAACCCCTAGATATTTAATCTCTTTCATATTCCATTTAATGGGCAATGATTCCTGTATTTCTTTTGTCGGACTATAATTAAATGTTAGAATTTGTGTTTTGGTTATATTTATTTTATATCCCGAAAGGTTACCGTACTTTCCAAAGAGATTCATCAACTCTGGTATCGATTCTTTTGGCTGTTCGAGGAAAATTATTATATCGTCTGCAAAAAGCCCTATCTTGTGTTCTTCTCCCTTTATTGTAACTCCCTTAATTTTTTCTTCTTGTTGTATCGCTTGTGCTCTATAAAGAGGGCAAACAATGTAGGTGATAGACTGCATCCCTACCTGGTTGATCTTTGTATGTTGAATTTGTCGGTTAGACTTCCATTAATTTTAATCCTCGCTGTGGGGTATTGATATAATGTCTTTATACACTGTATTGATTTACTACTGAATCCAAATCGTTCTAGCGTTTTATATAGAAATTCCCAATTTACTAAATCAAATGCTTTTTCTGCGTCAACACTTACTAATACGGTACTTTGCTTTTTCTGCTGTGCTTGATCAACTATGTGTAGTACTCTTCTGATATTATCATGTGTTTGACGTCCTCTCATGAATCCTGTTTGGTCTTCCTCTATCAGATCTGTTATAAAGTTATTTAATCTATTAGCAATTATGGATGTGTATATTTTGTAGTCTACATTTAATACTGAGATTGGTCTATAATTACCACAGTGTTCTTTATCTTTCCCTGGTTTTGGTATGACCGATATAATTGCTTCTCTCCAAGACGGAGGGATTTTATTGTTATTCAGTGTCCAATTGAATGAGGCTGTAAGTGTTGGTGTCAATTCCTCTCTAAACATCTTATACTACTCTGCCGGGTATCCATCACTGCCAGGTGACTTGTTATTTCTTAATGTATTTATTGCCTCTTTCACTTCCTCTATTGTGATTGCTGCGGTCAGTGTCTCATTTTGTAATTTGCCAATTGTTGGAAGATCTAATGCATTTAAAATGTTCTCATTTCCTCTTCATGTGGGAATTCAGGCTGTGTATATAGTTTTTCATAAAACTCTCGGAAAATCTCCTCTATTTCTTCTGGATTATCCGTTAGTTCTCCTGTATATGGGTTTTTAATTTTATATATCGAATTGAGTGTTTGCTGCTTACGTATCCGTTTAGCTAACAGTTTAGCTGCCCTTGAACCTGCTTCATAATAATTTTGTTTCAGAAATGTACTTCTTTTTTCAATCTCTCTTGTTAGTATATCGTTTATTTTGTCTTTTACCACCTTGATTTCTTGATATATTGTTGGGTCTTTTGTTTGCTGGTACTCCTGTTCTAGTTCCCTAAGTCTTTCCGTATTTGCCCTGTATGTCTGTAATTTAAGTTTTTTATCCAGCGCAGTTGCAGCTATTAGCTTTCCCCTGATGACTGCCTTCAAGGCATCCCATATTATTGTCGGGTCTACCGTTCCGTTGTTGTTTTCCTCATTATATTGCTTTATTTCTGCTTTTATCTTCTCTTTCTGCTGTTCACTGTTTAATATTCCCACGTTCAGTCTCCACACCGTATTTCGCTTCCTGTTACCCAAACGGACCTCTAAATAAATTGGGTTATGATCAGAAACATCTGCCGCCCCTATCCTGCATTCCTTCACTCTGTGTTTGTCATCTACCTTTGTTAAAAAATAGTCTATTCTAGAATGTACTCCATGAGCAGCTGAGTAATGCGTAAAATCTTTTCTTAATGGATGTAAGCTTCTCCATATATCTGTCATTCCCATTTCTTCCAATGAAATTTTTATGAATTTTGACAACTGCATTTTGCTTTTTTTGTGGCTCGTTGTGTCCATAGTATGGTTCAAAACCACGTTCAGGTCACCGGCGCAGATTAAAATTCCTTCTGTTTCAACTGCTATTAAATCAAATAGGTTTTTAAAAAAGTTTTTATTACTCTCAGGGGGTGCGTATACATTTACCAAGGTTATTAGTTCATTTTCTATTCTGCCTTTTAATATGATATATCTTCCTTCTTTATCTTTTAATTCTTTTTTATAGTCAAATTGTATTGTGTTTGAGATTAATATAGCAACTCCTCTTCTACATCCCTCCTTATATGAGCTGTAATATAAATTCCTGTAGCCATACTTTTTTAATGTTTCATGTGTTGTTTTGGATAAATGAGTCTCTTGTAGGAATATAATTTGTGCTTTTTCTTTTTTTAATTTTGTCATCACCCTTTCTTTTTTACTCGGATTATTCAGACCATTCACATTCAGTGACATTATCTTGATTTCAGTCATAACTACACTTTACCAG
The DNA here is from genome assembly GCA_038048925.1 of Garcialebias charrua. Lineage (NCBI taxonomy): Eukaryota > Metazoa > Chordata > Actinopteri > Cyprinodontiformes > Rivulidae > Garcialebias > Garcialebias charrua. The sequence goes on along the minus strand of JBBPBX010053613.1, from coordinate 5,665 downwards.
TCCCTTCAGATATGCACCCAAGCAATTCAAAACAAAACAAAGCCAGCATGAACTTTTGCTGGCCAAACACACAATGAACTTTCAAACATGGGGGATCCCTCTTCCCCAGGTCCCTGTTGGTGGGCGGAGACATAGATATAATAAACACTAGATAAGCTGAGGCGGAGTCACCGGCGTCGTCAAGCGGCAGCCATCTTGCCACAGACAGCAACATTAGCTGCAGCTGTGGAAACCGTATGGAGGTGAGGGATTTATACAAACAAAAATACGCTTAACTCGCTGTAATCTTGACGGATTTACAAACGGTTTATTTTTTTTAAAACGTTATTAACGTGGCTATGATTTCTTTGGTAATCAGACAGCAGTTTCGTCTTTTTTAAAAGGTTTTATTCGTGTTTTGGGTGTCACACTCATCGAGAATCTAGAATTTAAATTCTGTTTTTATTACACCAATAACTATTTTATAACAAACTAATCTTTTGTCTAAATGACTATCTTGATCATGACTGTATTTATTAGCAGACTATTAACAAGAGCCTTTGATTAAGGGCTAGCTAGTATTCCAAATATTTCCCTAGCATTCTTAGATCACTAGGAGCTCTTTGTTTTTAACTGAACTAAAGCTGCACATGATTTCCAAGCGGTTTGGTATGTTCAACACTAATTACTGCTTTGTGTTTTACAGAAATACTCTTTGACAAGATGCCTGACTTTTGTGCAGCCTATGGATGCTCCAATAGACGTAATAATTTGCGTTTACAGTGGCAACATGAGACAGAAGCTCACCAAGGCAGTCCTTTTTAAAGGGCATTAGCTCCAAAAACACAAAGATTTTAACACTGGACTCTGTGTCATCAAACGGGTTATTCACTAAACTCTCGGTCATGTGCTCATTCTGTTTGCACTACTCATATTTGCACTAATGTTTGTATTACATCACTGCCTATAGTCATAATACTGTTTACATTCTCTGTTTACATTTATTAATACTATTTACATTTATTACTACTGCTTACATTTATTACTACTGTTTACATTTACACTACTTTTATATCTACACCACTGCTGATACACATACAGTATTCTTTGACTAGCCTTATTTAAGGATGCCCAATGTGCCTTACCACATATGCCACTCTATAACAACATGAACTACTACCTCATGCATATACTGTGTACATTAACTCATATGCTGCTTTGCCACTTTGCAAATGTCAATGCTAGAACCTTTATTTTATTTTATAGTTATACTGTACTTTTTATACTTTTTTACTTTTTATACTAGTATGCAAAAACTCAGGACAGTATTATGTTCATTAAATGTTTAGTGTTTTAGTTTTAGAGTTGGTGTAAATTTTCATACTCATTTACCACTATGCAAAAACTCAGGACAGTGTTACAGTTTTACTATTTTATGCTTATGTTTATTATTATATGTTTCAGTGTTTTAATGTTTAAATAGTTACTGTTGCACCGAGGGACTGAGAGTCTTGTCACACTATCAGATGTTTATTTCTGTTTGTTTGTTTATTTATATTTCCCGATTATTAAATCTTTTCATGTATCTAAAAAAAATAAACTACACATATTGACCAAGGTTTGTGTAATAATGTATTTAATATTACATAATACAGGTAGTCCCCGATTTACGAGCGAGATCCGTTACAACGAGGCGCTCGTAAACCGGAAATCTCGTAATTTGGAACGGCCGCCACGCTTCTCGTAAGTCCGGAAATTCGCTCGTAAATTGGAACGGTTTTGCTAGCGCGACTACGAACACTCGTTTTTCATCGAAAAACTGCTTATGAGTGCATAAAAATGATCGGAAACGTGTGTCCACATGTTTAGCTAACGAACTGTGGTGAAAAAACACAGGAAAACTCAGTATTTTTTGCGTTTTTTCCAATAATTCGCCAGCTCGTAAGTCCGGAACCTCGTAGATCAGAGCGCTCGTAAATCGGGGACTACCTGTATACAGTATACATACATATACAAGCCCAAAACCAGAAGAGTTGGCACGTTGTGGAAATCGCAAATAAAAACAGAATACAATGACTTGCAAATCTTTTTCAACCTATATTCAATTGAACACACTGCAAAGACCACATACTTAACGTTCGAACTGGTAAACTTTGTTATTTTTTGCAATTATTAGCTCATTTGGAATTTGATGCCTGCAACATGTTTCAAAAAAGCTGGCACAAGTGACAAAGAAGACAGAGAAATTTGAGGAATGCTCATCAAACACTTATTTGGAATATCCCACAGGTGAACATGCAAATTGGGAACAGGTGGGTGCCATGATTGGGTATAAAAGCAGCTTCCTTGACATGCTCAGTCATCCACATAGAAGGATGGGGCGAGGGTCACCACTCTGTGAACAAATGCGTGGGCAAATTGTCGAACAGTTCAAGAACAACTTTTCTCAACGAGCTATTGCAAGGAATTTAGGAATTTCACCATCTACGGTCCGTAATATCATCAAAAGGTTCAGAGAATCTGGAGAAATCACTACACGTAAGGGGCAAGGCCGAAAACCAACATTGAATGCCCGTGACCTTCGATCCCTCAGGCGGTACTGCATCAAAAACCGACATCAGTGTGTAAAAGATATCACCACATGGGCTCAGGAATACTTCAGAAAACCACTGTCAGTAACTACAGTTCGTCGCTACATCTGTAAGTGCAAGTTAAAGCTCTACTATGCAAAGCAAAAGCCATTCATCAACAAGATCCAGAAACGCCGCCGGCTTTGCTGGGCCCGAGCTCATCTGAGATGGACTGATGCAAAGTGGAAAAGTGTTCTGTGGTCTGATGAGTCCACATTTCAAATTGTCTTTGGAAACTGTGGACGTCGTGTCTTACGGACCAAAGAGGAAAAGAACCATCAGGACTGTTATAGGCGCAAAGTTCAAAAGCCAGCATCTGTGATGGTATGGGGGTGCATTAGTGCCCAAGGCATGGGTAACTTACACATCTGTGAAGGCACCATTAATGCTGAAAGGTACATACAGGTTTTGGAGCAACATATGCTGCCATCCAAGCGACGTCTTTTTCATGGACGCCCCAGCTTATTTCAGCAAGACAATGCCAAGCCACATTCTGCACGTGTTACAACAGCGTGGCTTCGTAGCAAAAGAGTGCGGGTCCTCCCCTGGCCTGCCTGCAGTCCAGACCTGTCCCCCATTGAAAATGTGTGGCGCATTATGAAACGTAAAATACGACAACGGAGACCCCGGACTGTTGAACAACTTAAGCTGTACATCAAGCAAGAATGGGGAAGAATTCCACCTGAAAAGCTTCAAAAATTGGTCTCCTCAGTTCCCAAACGTTTACTGAGTGTTGTTAAAAGGAAAGGCGATGTAACACAGTGGTAAATATGTCCCTGTGCCAACTTTTTTGCAATGTGTTGCTGCCATTGAATTCTAAGTTAATGGTTATTTGCAAAACAAAATAAAGTTTCTCCGTTCGAACATTAAATATATTGTCTTTGCATTCTATTCAGTTGAATATGGGTTGAAAAAGATTTGCAAGTCATTGTATTCTGTTTTTATTTGCGATTTGCACAACGTGCCAACTTTTCTGGTTTTGGGCTTGTACATTCATATCACATATCCATCTACATATCTGCATATGATATCTACATATACATCCCTGCATCCATTTGTGTGTGGTTGTGAGCATGCATAAGTGAATAAGGTTCCTCCAATAGAACATTCAGTAGCGACCGTGAAGCATCAGAGATCCGCCCCCCCAAGGCCCGAGGCAGACGAAGGGGCGATCAAAGCCCAAGACCCCAAGAAGGACCCCGAGCCCAGAGTCCCCAGGGCCACCCGAACAGGACGAGCCACTCACCCACTCCCCAGATCTGACCAAAGGGGAGAACCGGAAGAGCCCCACCAGCGACTACACACAATGACCCCCGGGGGCCAACAGCGACAAACTCACAGGCCCCGCCGGAGCCCGTTGCACCGACGTAGCCCCAGGCCCGGTCACCAAGGCTCGGGCACCGGGGACGCCCACCCCTCAGGCCCAGACCCGATAGGACCAGAGGACCCGAGCCCCACCAGGCAGCCACCAGGCCGAGCCGACACACGCCCAAGCGCCCAACCCCCGAAAGTGACAGCAAGGGCCCCCAGCACGCCCGCAGGCAAAGGGACACCCACCCGGGGGCCACGTGGTAGGAGCACGACACCAAGTAGCCTCAGATGTAACAGAGAGGGGGCAGTCTAAGACCTTTCTGTCTTTACTGGCAGATCAGAGGATTCAGCCCAAGCTGGACGGCACTACAAAGAGCAAACTTACAGCGAGATATCAGAGAAGATGGAGCAGATGGCTACACTCAGACCTTTCAGCAGAGCCAGGAAAAGTTAAAGACGTTGGAGTCAAATTAAACTTACGATGCTTGCCCTCATTGCATTAATAATACCACCCACAGAATCGGGAAATGTGCCATAGTGGCAGTTCACCTACATCAAAACATGAACCAACAAGTCATTCTTATCAAGGGCAAAGCAGCTTTGGTCAGCTGAAGTCACGCCCTTTTTTACCATTTTTTTCAACCTTTATTCATACAGGTTAGTCTCACTGAGCCTCAAAGACTCATTTAAAATATAACTGTACCCTTGTCATTGTATTACCTCTGTTCTCACTACTTTTAATTCTAGTGTTGTATATGTTTGGTGTTTCCTCAGACGGATGAAGCCTTTTGGATGGAAGGTGAAATGTCTCAGCATAAAAAAGAAACTGTCCAGATGACCGGACTGAAAACTGTTGGATTTTATACCTGGATTCTTGAGTGTGACTTTGGTGGAGCATTGCATATGGTTCATACCATGCTCTGTTGACATTCCTGTTTTCATCCATTTGGTTTTGTACTTATTGCTATCACATCATCAGACATTTTGCTTTGGTTTGAAAGCTGCTTAACTGACGGCAGTCCTTGCAAGCTCCTCTGATATAAATTAATAATAATAATAATAATAATAATGAATTAAATTTATAATGCACTTTTCATTAATAAAAATCTCAAAGTGCTAAAATTCAAATTCAGAGGCCTGTCAAATTTGCAACGGGTTTCAAATTTAAATACTGTCATGTCAAAATTGCAGTATCAGCTTTACCCTTTTGATTGACACCTCTTTTGACCTACTGGGTCAATCTGTGGTTTCTCCAGCACAAATAATGTCCACGAGGTGTCAAATCATCTGGACTTAGACACACACACATACATTATTTTGCATACAGATCACACCAAACACATCCAACCATTCAGCTCTGATGCTGATGTTGATGCTACACACATGCAGTCAATCAAATTCCTGTCACAGGAATGTGTTGCATGAATGAGTGCATTCTGAAATGGCTTCAGGAACTTATGCAAAAACAAATTTTCTACTGGATGTGTGTGCTCATACAAAAAGTCAAACAAGACAATATATTTGATTTGGGTTTCATAAACCACATGTCAGTTACAATTATCTTGATTATCAGCTGAGGTTAGAAATTACCTTTGCAAAGAGATGAACATTTTGCGTTTACCCCAAAGTGTTCAAGAACAGCTTTTAATTTAACTTGCATATGCATATGCTTTTTTCCTGGCTAGTTTAGCTTTTTTTTTAATTCAACCTTTAATTATACAGGCTAGTCTCAATGAGCCACGGGG
>JBBPBX010053612.1:7411-18311 GCA_038048925.1 Garcialebias charrua | reverse complement strand
ATATATATATATATATATACATATATATATATACATATATATATATATATACATATATATATATATATATATATATATATATATATATATATATATATATATATATATATATATATATATATATATATATATATAATAATAATAATAATAATTGTCTAATCTTGTCATCTGCGTATGTTTCCCATACACAGACGAAATTCGTCTCTGCATTTAACCCAACCACCTACCAGGTGGTGCAGTGAGCAGCCATAGAAGGCGCTCGGGGAGCTGGAGAAATAGGTGTGCACTCATAGACACCCCAAGATGTGTAGTGGCCGGGACGCGAACCCGCGTCCTTCGGGTCCCAAGTCAAACGCCCTAACCACTACACCATCTTGGCTCCTATATATATATAATATGCCACGTCATTGTATATATTACCGTATATATACGGTACATCAAATGTACGTTAATATCACTATTTATCTGAGGAGCAAACTACTTTGAGTTAACTTCATTGTAGACTCTCATCTTGAGCAAGCATGAAGGCGACAGTGGAAAGGAAAAACTCCCTCATGTGGAAGAAAGCTTTAGTAGAACCAGGCTCAGGACAAGTGGCTGTCTGCTTCAACCAGTTGAGTTTGAGATCAACAGAAAGGAGGAATAGAAACACAATGGCAGGTCAAGAATCACATGTTAAGATAGAAATAATATCAAATGAAAACAATTCAATTTTAACAATTAATTCAAAGAAATATAGTACATTTGTCCTCCAGTAGTCTAAGCCCATAGGCAGCATAACAAGCCAACCCTAGCTGTATAGGATTTATCCAAAAGAAAAAACTTCAGCCCAGTCTTAAAACTGGACAATGTGTCAGTCTCACGAACAGAAACTGGAAGTTGGTTCCACAAGAGAGGAGCCTGATAACTGAAAGATCTTCTTCCCATTCTGCTTTTGGAAAACTCTAGGAATCACAAGTAAACCTGCAGTCTGAGAGTGAAGTGTTTTTTAAAGATCTGTAATATAAGATGGAGCTAGGTTGTTGAGGGCTTTGTAGGTTAGAAGCAAGATTTTGAACTCTATTCTGAATTTGTTTGAGGTTTTTGCCGGAGAGTTCAGAAGAATAGTCTGAAGCTTAGCAAATTTATAAATTTTCCCAACTTTGAAGCATTTTTTAAGCACATAGTAATCCCTAAAGCATTATTTAAAATAAGGTGTGTCAGTTGATTGTCTCTTTATCAAAGTAAGTTGTGTTTACAGTGTATGCACCTTGAGTCTGTGGCAAAAGGTTTTATAGATTTTTTTTTATTTAATTTTTTTTCATTTTATGTTTTGTTTTATGTTTATGTTTATTAAATTTGTTCATTTTTTTACAAAAGAAACACAATACAAGAGAATCCCATAAATGATAATGTACAAAATATAAAAAAATGAAAGCTAGCAGAAAGAAGAATAAATCTTATTATATCTGCCCCTTTTTTTAAACAATCAGATTAAACAATAATAATCTTCCACCCAAAAAAAGTTTTCTTTAGTTCAGTTTTGACAGAAAGAGAGCAGCCTTTAGCAGCTGTTGCTGAATCAGCGTTGCCCCACAAGCGTATTGTTCTGCATAACACTTCCTACATACAGCTGCTAATTTCTGTTTTTCACTGAACAGGTGGCTTCTTTCTTTCTCCAGAAGTTGCATGCATGCACACTGCTGTATCATATTTCTAAAATTGTCTTTCAAAATTCCCTTTTACTTGTTTATAAACTAGTTGGCTGATGAGATAATTACGGTAGTGCTGTTTTTGTTTTCCTTTGGCTGCTCCAGAATGTAGGGACCTCCACATCGAGCAAACTTGCCCTAAGGATTTGACAATTGTTTAACAGTGGATGCCCTTCCTGACTCAGCCTGGGCTCAAACCTGCAGCCTCTGGATTACAAGACTGTGGCACTGACCACCGAGCTACCACAGCTACTGCTGTTCGTTGTGCTTTAGTGAAACAATTGTGTAAATGTTGTAATTTATCTTGCTAATGTCGGAAAATTATGTAAGTTTTAAAAAAAGTGGGGGGAAAATACAAAAATGTATTTACAGGCCATCAAGCCACATGGAAAATGTTTTAAAAGACCGCTAGCTTCAGATGAGGGCTGCCACTGCTGGGACCATCCAGTTACTGAGTGATGAAATAAATAAATAATAATATTAATATAAATTGAAATGCATAAAAACTATTTGACTTTTGTTGTGCTTGTCAACACGAGTGCCCAGAAACAATAAATGTTTCCCAGTTTTACAGAGAAAGAGATTAATAATGTCCCACATGGGGGAGTGGTGGCGCAGAGGTTTGAGAAGGCGAACCTGCGATGTGAAGGTCTCCGGTTCAACTCCCCGGACAAACCATGTCAAAATGGGAAAGTTAAAACACCCACACCTGCCTCCACCCTCATTTGCCCCACTCTGGACACTTAACCCCCACCATCTGCTCCCCCAGGCACCCTAGATCGCAGCTCTCTGCTCCACACAAAGGGCTGTGGTAGCTCGGTGGTCTGTGGTTGTGTCAGGAAGGACATCTGGCGTAAAACAATTGCCAAGTCTTCGTGCGACTTACTTCACTGTGGTGACCCTGAAGAAGGGAGCAGCCAAAATAAAAATACTTTGTAAAAAGGATTAATGTCCTATACAGTATTATTTTTACATGAAATAATTGTTCTCCTCTCTAAAAGTTATTTTCAGTGGGTGCTTCACTCAGAATTTGATACATGATATATGACCTGTGAAATGAATTTGGCAAATTGTGGCCAAGATTTCAAAAAGACTTTTCCCCAGAAGTTGACGTTCAAGATTTCAAGCAAAAAATACAAAAAAAATCACAAGACGGGCAAATAAAAATACATCTGTTTGTATTTAACATTAAACTTGACCTAAACCTAAATTTGTCAAAAGTGATATTTGTGTGTGTGGTGTTTAACAAAAATGTTAAAACATCTAGAAGAGTTAGGAGGCTGTCTTATTTTAAATAATTTGTAGTACAACGGTTAAATCAGCTGGTGTGTTAATGTGTGTGTGTGTGTGTGTGTGTGTGTGTGTGTGTGTGTGTGTGTGTGTGTGTGTGTGTGTGTGTGTGAAAGTCAGCCGTTAATCACATAATTATTATTAATAACTCCTCTTTTGATGGCTTTAAAGAAAACCGTGGAAGGAAAATCTCATTTCCTGCTGGTGAAGATTCTCAGTCGTCCAGGACATGATGAAATCAAAAAAGGCGTTCAATACAGGATCAACTGGACTTTATTTGTTGCAGAAAACGTTTCGACTTCTGTCCACTGTCCAGAAGTCTTTTTCAATTCTGATTGATTCTGATTCGAATTGAAAAAGACTTCTGGACAGAAGTCGAAACGTTTTCTGCAACAAATAAAGTCCAGTTGATCCTGTATTGAACGCCTTTTTTGATTTCTCATTTCCACCAAACGCCGCTGCTGCTCTTTGAAAACAACGGCAAACGTTTGCTGGTCTTTTCACTTGTAACAAGTGGAAACAGACTTCTGTCTCGTCTTTCCAGGCCCTGAAGAGAGTAACGCAGAGGCCACGAGGCCTGAGTGGCTGCCAGCTCTGAGCTTTTAGTTGAACAGAAGCAGGACAAGCCTGGAAATCCTTCTGTGGAAAAGAAGAAAAAAGGCTTTTGAGCTCTCATTCTGTTGACTCAATATGTTACTAGTAATAAAAAATACTCATTTAAGATTAATCTTTAAAAAGTTACGACATACTTTAGAAGAAAGATTAGGTACAAGTACAACTTGTGAAAATAATCACTCATTTACTCTTATTTTGCACTTTTTGAGTGCATGCCAGCACTACTTACTGGATTTATTAATGCTCAAGTGAGGATTTGATGAGCTAGATGTTAGGTTTGTACACGTGGAGCTGAAGTGTGCACGTAATGGTTTGGATTTGTCTGTAAAAAAAAAAAAAAGAGTTTTATCGTAATTTTCGATGGAGCTTCAAGCATGCTCTGGAGATTATTTTAGTTGTTAAAATATAGTGCAAACTAATTTTCTTTGCTCCTCATTAAAACCGGTTGGGATTCAGTTTGAGTATAAATATACTTTTGAAGCAGAAACAAGTTCCTTTCACATCCTATCGTTTTATTATTCATTGTTTTGGGGGTTGCTGAGCTCTTCTAATGGTACGTCCACACCAAACAGCTTTTCAACTGCAGGAGCGTCCAGTTTACATGCAAAGTCAATGGGGGACGCGCCTCCAGGCACGTCTTGGCGTCGGGCGTCACGTCACGTGCGTGTTGAGCGTGCTGGAAAGCGTTTTCCGTGCACGTCAGCCTCCAAAGCACGCCTTGAACATGTTGATGATTTCGCCGTTCAAACGCCGTTCAACTCGTGTGTCAACCAATCAGGGAGAGTCAGGGGGAGCTATGTGACGCGGAAACGAGGGGACGGGTATTGCGCAACTATGTGACGTATTGTTTGTGGGACACAGAAAAAACCCGCGAAGTCGTGTACTATGGAAGAGAAACTCATTGTAGCTGTGTGTTCGCGACAAGTCCTTCACGACCAGTCAAGTCTGCTCTACAGAGACAGAAATAAAAAGGTCCTTGCCTGGCGGAGTGCAGTGAGGAACTCGGTATACCGGTAAGCTCCTCCCCTCCCCCCCCGCCGCCACGCCGCCGCAGCTTCGCGTTCTGGTCTGGACACCACTGGGTCCAGTGCGTCCACTTGCGTGCGTGACGAGCTTTTTTGCCGTTAAAAAGCTGTTTGGTGTGGATGTACCATAACAGCCACCTGAGCGTCTTTTTCCTTAAACACTTGCTCTTCTCAAGGGCGGACGTCTCCTCTCTGTCTCCGCTTTGCTTTTGCTTTGTCTTGTCTGTGAAACTGTCTGAGAGCCTCTCTTCTACAAAATCTTCCGAATCATAACTATGGACTTCAATTTGGTCAGTTGGTCCCTCAACACAACTGATAACATTTCTTCAAAAAGAAGACAGGCTGTAGGCGAGCTGATTTGCCCTGTTGGCATGCACACATCTGGATATCTCATCGACTTGGAAGACTTGATGACGTGTCTATCTCTGTTGTCATCTGTGGATCTTAAGGACACATTTAATTGGATTCATGATAACTGGTTCCTGCTTTTTGGATTTGGCTGGTTCCTGGTCTATCAACACACAAGGAAGACGTCGGCAGCAAATCTTGATCTGGTCAGGCTGCCTGCCTTACATGATGGCTTGGTTCATGTCTCGAGAAACCAGACTTTTGGCTGAATGGATTACATATTGGGGATTTTCTGAGGCACGTTCCATTTGTTTGGACATTTTCGGAAGTGAGTGGACAGACACAGACTGAAGGTAGATGTCATTAAAGTTCTGCCTATTCCCAAAACAATCGGGTTTATCTGACATTCGGCTCCCTGACTGGCCTTGACAGGCTGTCTTATCTCAACACGCCTGAGAAGTTTTGTAAACCAGATGCTCTCATTCCCCCTCCCAGACCAGCTGCTGAGGGATTCCACTGACTTTTCAGAGGAGCACAGCTGAATTAGCCTGGTTAAAACCAGACCCTTGTCCTTCACTTTGCTTCGTACTAGGGTCTGGACTTTCTATTATAGAGAACCGATCCTTGCTGGAGGCGTGGCCTCTGCTGAGGAACAAAACCATTGGATCTTGTAAAAATTTTGAACAGGGAAAGCATTCTGCTCCCTCCCCTTCAGAGCCATATATGGTCTGCTTCCCGTGCTCTGGTGAACTTGACATCAGCTCCTCCACACGCCTCTTGCTGCCGCTGCATATTCTGTGTTTATATGTTAAGAAAACGTTCTAAAAAATAAAATAAAACCATGGAGCGCTGGTTCAGCACACCAGAAGACCATAAAATCTGCAGGGACTCGGGCAGCAACGTAAAACCCGAGTTTAATTCTCTCGTGACAACCTGAGGCATTTCCTCATTCATTTCACTCAGCGGAGGGAGAGGAGGAGGAGGAGGAGGAGGGAGCGATCACTTGACTTTTGGCAAAAAAACAAAAGAAAACTCCAGATAAGGGATTAAGAAGGGGAATTTAATACATTTGTGTCACATATAAAACAGTCCTGCATCGCTTTGCATCGCTTTGAATGAGAACATGCGAATGCTCGCTGGCTGCGCGCTGGGACAGGTGGGGGCGTGGGTTAGGGGCCAAAAACTCTGCCCCTTCTGTTCTCTGATTGGTCCGGTCAAAAATCAGCCGGAGAAATCGTTGTCTATGGGAGAAGTCCCAGACTGAGCAGTGAAGGGAAATGAGAATTGAGCGGAGCTGCGTAGGAAGGCGAGGGCCAGGCTACAGCAGAATAAACATTCTGTCATCATTTCAGGACTCTCGCCTCTAGCCGACCTCGGCAGCTCTCCCCCCATGAGTGTGCACAGATCTATGAGCTGGCTGCTCAACTGCCTTTGAGTCCCCCCCTGACCTCTGCGTAATGTCACTATGTGCTTGTGTGCAAGACCTTTTTCCATTACATTTTTGACCTTCAAACAGAGGTCAAAATTGTGTTAGGAATTTTTTTTGTCTCCAAACCCTGTGTGTCATTTTTCACCACTTTTGTTGTTTGTCCAACTGATCTCACTTGTAAATGAGTCTTCGAGGCTCAATGTGACTTATCTGTTTAAATAAAAGTTGAATGAAAAAAAGAGTGGCTGGTCGTCTGCAGGGGGGGGGGGAGCTTCCGTCATGTTTCACATCAAACGCTGATTCCTGCCAATGGTTTAACGTCAACTCATATGGAAATCCACAGATGATTCAGGGACGAGCGACTCTGAGAAAATGAAGCGCCTTCACCCAATCAGCTGTTTGCTCCAAAATGAAATCAAACTAAAGCAAAAAAATATAATAATCTGTTGAGCCGGCCTGGAAGATTTTAGCTCAGGTTTTATTCCCTGACAGTCTGTTTCCGATGTGTGCGTGTTCAGTGTGTTTTTGACTTTCATGTTGTTAATGAACCCAGCAAGTGGAAACTGTGCGTTCATATTCCTTCTTGTTCTTTTCGCACAAATGGTTTCCATCGTGCCATGTTGTCTTCATTCTCTGGACTGAAGAACCAGACACTCTTGATATTATTTGCTTTAGCTGCTTTGCCAGAATTACAGTCTTTTTTTCTGCCTGCGTTAGGGAACTTTTTTCAGTGTGTCATAGCTAGTTATATTAATTACCCATTTTCCATTTCCACAGTAGGCATGTTTATCATTCTGAATGTCTGCATGACTTTCTTCACTTCTGTTTTGTAGTACGGTACAGACATTTTTTATTTATTTGCCCCTTTGTTATGCACTTGAGAAAAAGAGTAATCAGATTACTCAGTCATGGTCTCCTTTTAGATGTGAAACTTTGGCTGGGGGAACGTATGGAGCCCATTTGTTCAGACTTGACAATATCTTTGTTACTGTTTCTGATTTAAAATCTTCACATTTTCTCAGTGCACCTTGTATTTTTTTTTTTGCTGGAAACGATCAGAACTATCTATTTAATCTAGATCCTTGCATCCTTTTTAATTTTTAGATGACAGCTGAGTTTTAATAAAAGTTCATGTCATGCTAAATATTAGAATAACAATTTGAACTTCTTTGATCTTATTCCATGATTTAGAAAGTGTTGTGTTGGATGATAAACAAGAGAGGGTTTGGTGGGTTTTCTCCAGATTTCTAATCGATATCTAGTGATTTCTTAGTTTTAGTTAAAGTGGTAAACACAGAAAGGATCAGAACGGTTCGCAGGGGAAGGATCGATCTGATGACAGCCTGCCGGTTGTAGTAGTATTACTCACTGCAGATGTGTATTTTGCTTGGGGAGCCCCCCTCCCAGTCATTTGCAGAGGATCTCCCTCCGGCTGAGACATTCAGAGCAACAGTTACTACGACAGGCAGCGCTGAATCACTTTGCTCTGTCATGACCAGAACCAGTAAACCTGAGAAAACACTATCGGCTTATGAAACCTGTCAGAAGCCGTCCTCGACTCAAACCTCTGTTTCACTTCTGGATTCCTGACGTCTGGAGCTCCACCTCCCAGTGTGCAAAGGTTTTGGACGTCTTATCCTTCTACTGCTGTTATAAATCAGTCCTGCTCAAAATAAACTGACCAAAAACACGAGAGTTAAACGTGCGAGGGGGTGAATATGTTTACGGGGGTTGTAAATTGACATTCTCATGCTCATGGTGGCAAAATGATTTTGTTTTATGTGGGTTTAAAAAATGATTGGGGACCACCATTGTAATGCATGCAGAGCAGTGCATTGCCTTGCTCTCTATGCATTGCATTCCATTACCAAACCACAAAGTGTACCCCCACAAAGTTTATATCAAAACGACGGGCTCAAGATTAGGGTTATTACTTTTATTGGCAATCGAAATTACCATGGCGACGTATTTTGCTAACAAAGTTGCCATATTTTCCCATAGGAAATGAGTGAGAGAGCGCACTCCACACTCACAGCTGCTGTCAAGTCACATGACAGAGTGTAGATGTCCCTGAAGACAACAGAAACTCACTGTTGGACTTGTTTGAAACTCACAGAAAGTAATAATCAGATGAATGTCCAGAAATGATTAACGTTTGGAGCCATTTTGATTCAAGATGGCTGCCACAGCTACCACAGCAAACACAAAATTGACTATAACTCGGTCATTATTTGAGATATTGAGCTGAAATTTAGTAAGGCTGTAGCTGAGAGCACGTTGTTAAACATTCCTAATGCAAATCAAATATCCAAGATGGCCACCATAGCTAAAAGGGAAAAAATATGATAACTCAGCCATTTTAGAGTGATTCAGCTGAAATTTGGTGTGTTTGTAGCTGAGAGCAAACCCCAACACATAGTAGTCAAATCCACAATTTAAATTGGCAACAGCCTGGCAGTCCCCGTCGAAGTTTCTCCAGGAACTTTCTAGTTATAGTTATGATTTTTTTTTTTTCAGGGCTTTTAGAAGGGATAAAAGGTCCACTGACATAATCTTATAAATTTGCATGAAATGATAGAAGATACTGTATATATATTTTATCATTCAACTATGTTCGTTTTTGCAAACAAAATGATAAATTAATGAAAATTCCTTCCAAACTGAGTCTGAAATGAAAAACAGCTTTTCTCTCTGAAAAATCCGACTACAAGTGAATGCAACATTTGTGACGTAGGAAGCAGGACCGTCAGTCTGCGTCTGCCATTAACGCATATTCATTCTCAGCCAGATCACTTTTTTTTTTGTAAGACTTAAAAAATGCGGTTCGGTGTGTCGCCTTTGGGTGTTCTAATATCATCAGTGAACAAGTGAGCCGTTTCACTTTCCCAAAAGATGTAAGACCTTCGTCAAAAATGGAATAAATAAAGCTGCCTCCCCTCGGACTGAGCTCCCTGTTTCCTGAACAGTAAGAGTCAAATACATATGGGTGCAGATCTAAATACATAGTTCCCACACACGTGGCGAGTATTGCGCAATACCGGGTTTTTCGCCACCCGTAAAGGCAGAAATGGCGGACAAACACACTCGAGCTACCACAGCTAAATACATTACTAGCTTCACCAAGGCACAAGAGCAAAATGGCAGTGGTCGGAGTTGAATGAGTTGGAGAAAGAAATCATGGCAGACGAAGCGGACAACTTGTCACCAAGTAGTTACTCTGATATCATTAATTATTTAATTACTACGAGGAGCGCACACCGGCTTCACAGCGCAGAGCTTCACAGCTTTAAATCCAAAAAAGATGTGTAAACTGTCTCAATCATATCTAACCAGCTAAATAAAGGTTTAACTAAAATAACACACAGCCAGCACAAACAGTCCAGGCTGAACACGGACCAGAACCAGCACTTTGAGTGTTACCGTGTTGGAAGTTAGCATGTAGCATTAGCATCTGGGGCGGAGAGTCCGTCGCACGGAGGCTCGCGGGGAGCTCAGGTCGGACGGCGTGGATCCGTCGCGGCCGCGGGGGCACGTCCCATGGGACCGGCGCGTCGCCCGCACGACTTGGCTCCCGTCCTCCTTCCCCCACTGGGACCGGCGGGGAGACCGTGGTCCAGGAGGCCGTTGTCACGTTAGCGAGATGCTAAGCTAACCACAGCAAGACGGTGCTGCTAAATCAAAAAAAAAAAAACAGCTCTAACACACAGACAGTTGTACTCTAACATTGTTCTGACATTGTTTCACAAAATGATTTATGTAGAATATTTTGTTTACCGGCCAAAAGCACGACGTCTTCTGAGCAGATCCAAGCAGAGATGGGGCGGTTGTGAGTTTCTCCGATGAGATAAATCCTTCACGTTTACTTTTTTTTTGATTAAGTGAAACCTGCGCGTTGCCCAAACGTCTACCCGACTGGAACACCCACTGACCCAACACAAAGTAACCATTGCAATTAATTAGAAATTAACAAAAAAAAACAACGTGAAAAATGCACATCCAGTAGACTGCGCTCTTACTGCTGCGCCGCCTCTAAGCATGATGGTCCACCCGGAAATTCCACAGATGTGACGTCACATGGGAACTATGTATTAGAACCTGCTGTTTCTGCTCATCTAACTTCCTGCTTCCAAAACTAAAGACAAATAGCTCAAATCTTAAATTGGATTGATAATGTTGTTTTGTTTCTTGTTCGCCATGAATATTTATATGGGGCGTTCTAAAGACGTTCTTTCTCCTACGTCACAAATGTTGCATTCGCTTGTAGTCGGATTTTTCAGAGAGAAAAGCTGTTTTTCATTTCAGACTCAGTTTGGAAGGAATTTTCATTAATTTATCATTTTCATTTTTTTATATTTTGTACGTTATCATTTATGGGATTGTCTTGTGTTTCTTTTGTAAAAAAAAAAAAAGAACAAATTTAATAAACATTTAAACAACATTTAAACATTTTATTTGCAAAAAAGAACATAGTTGAATGATAATATATATCAAAAAGGCGTTCA
>JBBPBX010053611.1:7102-23779 GCA_038048925.1 Garcialebias charrua | reverse complement strand
ATATATATATATATATATATACCCATTTAAACATTAAATACTTTAATTTTGAAATGTATAGGTTGAAAATATTTTGAATAATCATTTTCTGATTTTATTTATGTATATTCAACAACACCCATTCCTACTGATAGCTGTTTGGAAAAATACTCAATATGCCCATCATTAGGTCACCATTGCTAACACATTAAACACAAAGCCTATTGTTAAAAGTACTTGGTACCGAGTACTTTTTATGTAGTAAAGTTTGTAATTATAGTTAAATAAAATAGTAATTTGACTTGTATTGCTATAATTATTAAAATAATTCTAATAATGTTAAGAGTATTCTACTTAGGTAACAGTTAAGTCTTTCAATACTCATTTTACCTCTGATGAGAGGGTGATGGGTCGAATATTATGGAAGGTGCAGTATCTGTGGAGACAAAAAGTAGCATTAGCAAACATAAACTTAGCCATTAGCCATACTTTCTGTTGTCAAGTCTGAAGGCGGGGAACGAGATCGGCGGGGAAACAAAACTCGACACTACACCTGTTAGGAGAAACATCTTCGGCTACATCATAGTCTAAAAGTATTTAGCCTTGTCGGGCAGTAAACAATAACTAAAATAAAACCACAAAGGAGTTCAATAGATACAACTGAGTACATATGCTGAGATTTTTTATTTACTGATATTTCTTTATGCCAAAAATGTACACATTTGAGCAGGAGGAACACTTTCTGTTGTCAAGTCCGAGGGCGGGGAACGAGATCAGCAGGGTAACAAAACTCGACACTACACCGGATGTAGTTAGCTTATAGCTTCGCACTCGAAGAAAAGACTTTAACACCACTTACGCACAGTTTTCAACACAAAAAAAGTAACGATCACAGATCAGAGGTCTGGTTTCTCTAGAGCTGACCAACGCTTACTTTAACTTTCGAGAGAAAAAAAATTTCAACGGAACGCAGCGTTTTGCGCATGCGTCCGGCCGGTGTTGTGTCGAAATATGTTTCCCCGGCAAGGTTGGTTCTCAAAACGGTTTCCTTTCGTTTTCCTCCTAACCATGGTTGTTTAACAACAAGCATTTTAATTAAGTGCTAAAAGAAAAATATATCGATCTTTTTAGACCGTTATAGCAGGAGAAACATCTTCTGATGGCTACATCATAGTCTAAAAGTATTTAGCCTTGTCGGGCAGTAAACAATAACTAAAATAAAACCACAAAGGAGTTCAATAGATACAACTGAGTACATATGCTGAGATTTTTTATTTACTGATGTTTCTTTATGCCAAAAATGTACACATTTGAGCAGGAGGAACACTTTCTGTTGTCAAGTCTGAGGGCGGGGAACGAGATCAGCAGGGTAACAAAACTCGACACTACACCGGATGTAGTTAGCTTATAGCTTTGCACTCGAAGAAAAGACTTTAACACCACTTACGCACAGTTTTCAACACAAAAAAAGTATCGATTAACTCTGACAACTCTGATTGTACACTTCAACACCACTTATGCACAGTTTTAAACTAAAAAAAGTAAAGATTAAATCGGACAACTCTGATTTTCTGCAGTTAGCGTAGGCTAAATTTTTAAAGTTTCTACCGTGTACCGTTGACTTATATTACATAAAACATACAGTTAAGTCTTGTGAACCATCAAATACGTCAACATTTACATTATTGGCACTAAACAAATTGTATTAAATGGAAGTTTTGCTCACATTCGATGCAGAGGATCCGTGTTTTCACCTGCCTTCAGAATGGAAGTCCTGTCCAGTTTGAGCGCGGCTGCGCGAGGTAACCGACCTTCCTGCGCATGCGCACATTGCGATGTATGGCCAAAATATTAGGGTACAATTTCTGCTATTTGTTATGCTGGAATTGTTACAGTCCAAAATTAGGTAGTGTCGATAGGATTTACCCATTATATTTTAATTTAATTGATGCCTAATATATTAAGGTAGTTTAAAATAATTTGCATGGGTAGTATTTACAGCACTCAAAAATCCTTTATTACAGTGAAATTTCAAAAATTTCAGACAGTAAAATAGTCTCCGTTCAAGACTATATATAGTCTTGAACGGAGAAAGTGCCTGTGATATTTTGCCAGTTCATGCAATTTTAATTTTAGTCTTGCACAAGCTGCTAAAATTGGAAAACTGAGCTCACAAAGTAACTTGGTGGGTAATCTAAACTCACAGAGCTGAAAGTTGTATGACTCATCACTCTCTTTTGCATGCACCGAGTCATGCTATTAAAACTTTATATGAAAAAATTGTTTAAAAAATAAATAAATAAACACCCATTTTGATATGGTACCTCTATATGGGTATATCCTTCACAGAGAAGTTTCAGCTATCAGGAAGAAGGAAAACCTAATATAAATTAATTTGAGACTTTTGAGGAGCTTGCTGTGTTTTGTGATGAACGATGTCCCTGAGGTCTAGAACACAGCCCCAAACCCAGCTCCGGGGTAGCAAACATCGAGACGTACAAGCCAAATGACAACAGAACAAAACCTGTATTAATTAACTCCAACCTTGAACCTGCAGAGGTACCGAACAGCATTCTGCCTGCGCAGAGCCAAACATGAAGTAATCTGCTTCTTCTCTGTTTTGTTTGCATGTTTCCTGTGCTGGGAGCAGATTTTATTTTTCTTTACATTGCCCTACAACTTGAAAGGCATGTGGCTGTCGGCCTCATTCAATAAAACAAAATAAATTGAACTGAGAGAGTGTTACTATCCATGGAGTAAAATATTACTGCATGTGAACGGTATGCTTCAATCAAAGCAGTTTTTAGTGGGGTTTGGCTGCACACAAAAAAATTAGTTCCATATTTAAAGGATTTTCTACAAAGAAAAAAGTAAAGTCTGATCTAAAACAACGATTATCATTTCCACTTAAAATACAATTGAGCTTCTCGTGCAAGATGGACACTTCTGCTCTCCCTCCCCTTGTTCTCCTCTTCCTCTGTGTTTGGAGCTCCTGGTACACATCTCCCAAACGAAAAATACTATTATGGAGCTTACAAGCTGGACTTTCAACGCAGTCGATAAAATCTTTTCAACATAACAACAGGGTCCTGGAGAACCCTCTTGTCCGGCTGAGACTCATGCTGTGGGGTACATCAGAGATCCGTGGGGAGTTCTGTTTTCTCAACTTTTGAAAAAGACATCGGCAGCAGTTATGGCCATGGCAAAGCTTCCAAGTCAGTATGAAGATTTGGTTTGTGCTACGAGTACTCAAAATCAACTGAGTTACGAGCTAAACCATAAGATGGAGGCGATTTATGAGAATTGCAGTCCACCTGCAGCTTTTAGGACTCGCCAGCATGCTGGGATCGACCTTGAGGAAGGCTCATAACACAGAACAGTGGAGTGAAATTACCCATAAATGTGCCCATTTTGGACCAGAAAGTTCCAGCAGGACTCAAGGCTGAAAAGACAAAAACAGTCTGTCTGAAGAAAATTAACAAGTGTGGTTTATCTAAATCTGGCTCCCCCGTTTGGCCTCAGACACAAGCAGACTATCAAATTTATCCTGGGACATGGGTAACTAGGAACAAAGCTTCACCTATCACAACACCACTCCACCCCCCACCCCCACCCCACCCCAAGAACTTCTTTGCAGGTTTATCTGAACATCAGGACTGTGGCCTATCTGAAAGTGCACATGGATAAATCTCAACATCTTGACCTCAAATGCATATTCTTCTCAACAGGAAAATTCCCAGATAATATGAAAGTAGCTAAGGTAGTTCCACTTTTTAAAAATAGTGATAAATGTATGTTCAACAATTATAGACCAATATCCTTGTTGTTACCACGTTCTAAAAAATTCTAGAAAAACTATTTGTGAACAGACTAGATCAATTTATAGATAAACAAAATATTCTAAGTAACATTCATTATGGATTTAGAGCAAAAAACTCTAATCGATGGCTCTCATGGAATTAATGGAACAAATAACTACTGCTGTCAATCAAAAACAATATTGTGTCAGTATTTTTGTTGATTTAAAAAAAGCATTCAATACTATTGACATATTCTCCTTGAAAATTTGACCAATATGGTACAGTATTAGTGGACAAGCATTACATTGGGTATCTAGCTATTTAAAAGATAGGAAACTGTACAGATAAATGGTGTAAGATCTGACCTCTGTAATATGACATGTGGAGTTAATCAAGGCTCTGTACTTGGACCAAAGCTATTTATTTTATATGTGAATGACTTGGAAAATGTGTCAGGACTCCTTAAATGTGTCCTTTTTGCAGATGATACCACTTTTTTTGTTTGGGTAAAGATATAGAACAGATGTTGGAATTGATAAAGACAGAATTTGTCAAAATACAAACTTGGTTTAAACTCAATAAATTATCACTAAATCTAGATAAAACTAATTACATGATATTCAGTAATAAAAAAGAACTGTTGATGTTCCATTTAAAATTGAGAGTGTTGAGATTTGTAGAGTGAGTGAGGTGAAGTTTTTCGGTGTTATTATTGATGACAAACTGACATGGAAACAAACAACACATTAATTCTGTAAGAATAAAAATAGCTAAATCTATTGCAGTACTGTATAAAGTCAGAGACTTATTAAATGATAAAGCTCTGTATTTGTTGTATAACCCAATCATTGTTCCACACTTAATCTATTGTATTGATGTTTGGGGGCAGGCGTGTAAAACAATCACAAAGCCTATTTTTGTTTTAAAGAAAAGATCTGTAAGAATTATCACTAGGATTGCTGTCATCAATCAAGCACATTATTTTATCAACTGAAGTTATTGAAGTTCCATGATTTGGTAGAGTTCCATGATTTGGTAGATTATAATATTTTATCAGTTATGTATAGGGCTCAGAATAACGCATTACCCTTAAATATCCAAATGCATTTTGTTAAAAGACAAAGTTGTTATAATCTTAAGGGAACAGAGATATTTGTAAAACCAAAATTCAGAACTAGTTTGAAGCGACGGTCTACCTCAATCCAGGGAATTGGATTATGGAATGGTTTGGAGAATGAAGTTAAAAATGCCAAGTACATTTAAGAAAATGATCAAAACTGAATTGTTAAAAAAAAAAAAATAAATAAAATGAAGTAGCATAATGTGTATTGTATTAGAAAAATTAAAAAGAGTTATTCATTTTGTTCTGTTACTGGAAGATTATTATTGTTTGAACTAATTGTTTGAAAAAAAGGGGCATATATAATAAGATTTTTTCTTCTTTCTGCTACCTTTCATTTTGTATATTTTGTATGTTATCGTTTATGGGATTGTTTTGTATTGTATTTTTTTAATGAACAAATTTTATGTTTATAAATGTGCTTGCTGGTAGAGTTTTATGATGTCTCAAATCGTGTCCTGGAACTGCAAGTTGTGAAGAGATTTTTTTTTGTAATACCACTATCCATCCTCATGGCTCCAACTTATTCCTATCTAAAAGTATTCTGATAAAGAATAAGGGGCCATGCTTAGAAAGCAGCAGAAACGTGCACTCTGCCCATCTTTTGGATGACTGTAGGAACATAATTTCACTGTATCTCGGGTACAATGATAATAAAGGTTATTCTGATGCTGATAATTAATTTTTATTAATTAATTTCATCCTGTAAAAATAATGGGTAAATAAAAAATAAAAATAGTTTCAGTTCTCTTTTCTTGCAGGAATAAAATACTGTATATCCAAATTAAAGGTATAGCATTTCTTAAAATAATGCATATTGCCTCCATGCCTTTCATTTCAGAGTTTTAGACTCCAATAACTTGCAAAATGACATAATTTTTGCCTTTTTGGTCAAACCTTAAAAACATTGTGCACAATCTCATGCAATGTCATAAGATGCCATGCTCAGAGTATGCTGTGAAAGAAGCTCAGCTACAGTCACGTTAAACTTCAGCTCAATGTCTACAAAAATGACTGAGTTTCAGCCGTATTTGTGTTTAAGTTTAAATAGGTCTAGATGGCATCTTAAATAGAAAAGACTGCTAAAGTTGATCAGTTGTAGATGTGCATCCAATGATCACTTTTTGATATTGTCATTACATTTCTTTCATGAGTTCACAAGATATTTTGCTAACAGACAAACAGGGTTGGCTCTAAAAGTTAATCTGAAAAATTTGAGAAAAAAATTTGCAAAATGGTTAGCACTTAGAATATGTGTTGTGAGTAACTCTCAGCTACTGTCACCAAAATGTAGGACGATGTAAACTTGACCGAACTGAAATATATTTCTATCAGTATTGCATTACACCCATTATGTTCCATTATTTGTATTCACTTAATTCTGCCTTATAATGTGAAATGTGACACTAGGCAGAACGTTTTTCTCTCGGGCTTTGTTTTCACTAGGGAACAGTTACACGCCTGCACATACACAGACATAACACTGGATGATTGACATACAGAGCTGATAGTTTGTTGACAGAAAGGAGGGTCACGTGGTAGTGTAGGTGGTTCCAGGGCGGTCCTGAAGCAGTCCAAGGAGGTTCCAGGGTCCAAGGAGGCGGTGACGACATCCGGGGTTTTTATAACCGTGGCCCTGCCTTTGAAGATGTGTGTGTGGACTGTGTTGGAGTCAGGTCTGTTGTCTGCTGTAAGGTTTATTCTTATATGTACAATAAACCTACATAAAATTTGCACATTCGTTTCAGAGCTTCCTTCAACCTTTTGAATTCGCAACAATTTGGTGACCACCGACGTGGAGAGGTTTGCAGTTTCGTCTGAAACGAGAGATGATTTGGAGGGTTCCCCCCCCACCGCCGACAGAGACGAGCACGCGCGCAGTCAACAGCCGGTGATTCACAGAGGTGAGCAGGACTCCTATTACACAAAACGTCTGCGTTTGGACACACTAAATTATTTGTTGACTGAGGGCTGTTTGTCTCCAGGTGGCCAGTGGTTTATAATGTTAGCAGCTAAAAGTTAAAAAAAGTAAAAAAAAAAATGTGAACTACTGTTGGTATTTCATTTGAATGTGCATTTTTTTTGCGGTTTTTGTACATGTAAGTAAGGTGAAGAGCACATAAGTCCCACACACGCGTAGGGATAATTTACGAGTGCCTTGTTTGCCCTTCCCCCACATCCCCCTTCTGAGCTCCGGCCTGTCGGCTGGGAGACACGTTTCCTTTGGACTCCGGGAAACCGTGGGGTCGAGGCTTCATCGTGAACTCCGGGCATCTGTCGCCGTTGAGTCACAGGGCTTTCATCCGACACGCGGTTTTGCCGTTCAGAGTGGATTGCCACTCCGGGGTCACAGGTCGCTGTGCGTGTGATTAGGTCACATCCGGGACTGTGATCGCTGTTAAGAGTCACATTTTTCCTCCCCTTCCCAGTTAAAGTCGATTACCGTATTTTCCACTGTATAGGTCGCACCCATTTTTTTAAGATAACTTTCTTTTCTTTTTATTATTTTTTGTTTTCTTTTCTCTTTTTTTTTTCGAGGCTTGCGACCTGTACTCCGGAAGGTGCTGTATACACGCAAACAAGGCAACAGGGACAGATTTTTTATTTTCATTTTTATTCTCATTTATTGCATTTGTGAGTGTTAAAGTCAGGGAGCCAGAAACCTTCTCTGAGGAGCATGCACAGGGCAGTTTCGCACATGCAGCTGTCACACGGCCGGTCTCCCCCACTGATTTGTTGCAGTTCCTGCAGATGGGGCTCCCCTCCTCCTTCCTCCCCCCCCTCCCCCCTGCCGCAGTACTCCGGAAAGTGCTGATACACGCAAACAAAGGCAACAGGGATAGATTTTTTATTTTCATTTTTATTCTCATTTATTGCATTTGTGAGACAGGAACCTGCTCTGAGCAGCCATGTACAGAGCAGTTTCGCAGATGGCCTCTGGAGGTTCTGGTCCAGGGACCGGCTTGGAGCTGCTGGCTCGAACTCAGATTTATGGCTTCTAACAAGATAACACTCTCCTGTTGGTGCCTGACACGAAGGGAAGGAGACATCTCCTCCCCTCCTCCCTCACCCCCCCCCCTACGTGCCTGTGAACCTGCACGGCACAGAGGCCTCTTTCATCCATATAAATCTCACTGAGTTTTCTCCTGGTTCTGGTTTTGGACCTGCTAGGGAGGTCCGCCTCAAGGGTTCCGGCTGATAACAGGGAGTTTTACGACTTAATCAGCTCAGGCTGGGACTGTAAAAGTTACTTTAGTGCTACTATGGAGGACACTCCAGAGTAAAAGACTTAGTTAGTTTGTCAGATTTTTATTTTCTGTTGCTGTGACCTTTGTTTTAAACACGCTGACCTCTCTGTGGCAGTCTGTTGTCCTCACAATGCAGTACTGTATTTTTTGCAGATATGTGCTTTTCACTCTCAGTGTTAAAGGCACATTTCAGATTTTTATAGGTGAGGTTCCAGGAACATGTTGCCTAAAGGAGTACATGCAGGGTTAATTTCACGCCATTAATTGTTACGTTTCCAGTTCTCATCACTTCAGCCTGGTGGGGTGCAGGTCATGTTTAATGACATATGAACAAGGCCTGTGTAATGGTGGTTTGGAGTACTTTGGTGGTTTGTTTTATTTTTTTTTCTTGGAGGACTGCCGCTTGTTTGTTCTGCAGGACGTGTTTGGCCTTCTGACCTGCTCGACAGAGTCTGGAAGGGAGTCTTCACACAGCTGACATACTGCAGGGGGTGACTTTATTTAGGTGTTTTCTGAGGATTTCAGCTTGACTTCTAATCAGTGAACGTTGCAGGTGTTCCATGACGACGTTTGGTTAGCAGTTAATTCTTTCTACAGTAATTTCACTTATACACAGATATGCAGCTCTCAATTTACAATTTTATTCCTCACCCTACAACATTACTCGTTTGCATATACCTAGGTTTCCTCAACCATAGCATGGAGTGGTTGCATCATGACTCTCTAGTGTTGAACACCATTTTTGGACAGATCACATGTTGTGCTGTCATTGAAGCTAGGTTTTGCTAACAACTCCTGTTGGCACCTGCACTGGACTGCACTGAACTGTCGAATTGCGTTGTGTTCAGCTGAGCTGCAAGCTGACACCACACCTGCACTGACCTGCCGACATGCATCATGTTCAGCTAAAGCCGCAAGCTGTCATGACTCATACCTGAACTGTTACATGGAATTTTCACCAGTTTCAACTCAAGTCTATGGACTGTGGTCTGCACCCACTGCTGGACTCTTGACATCTCCTATGGGGGCTGGAGAACTCATGACAAGTGAAAGTCAAGCTGGAAACGTCACTACCAAACTTTGCAGCCTGGCTGATGTGTCAGCTGACCATGTGATCTTCAGGTGGTGGTTCGATAACTACAGTTTTTCATGATCAGTATTCTTTGCTATGGTAAAATATCACACACACACATGTACACGCTTTTCATTGTGACACACGGAACTGATCTCACTGACACGTGACCTGCACAGCCACACTTCTCATGGATTGTTGGATTACCATACACATTTTTGTTTTTTCCTTCATGTACTCGCGTTAGAGCAGTACAGTTTGGTTCTGTTTTCTCCATCATGTTCGGTATGGGCACCTGTTGCGTTCCTTTTTGGATGTGTGTTTGTCTTTTTCTTTTCTTTTTCCTCACCTTTTTGGACAAGCCTTGGTGTTGAGAACACGTCTTTCTGGGACTGGACTGACAGCTTCAATTGTTTGTGGTTTCTAGTTTTACCGTCTTGTATACAGTACTATGACTGCTTGTGGTTGTGACAGGCATAGGTGGAGAGTTTGCTGGCATGATGCAGAGAAGGAAGGTAAATGTTTTCTTTGTCCTGGAGACCGAGTGGAAGGGCAGCAAGGCTCACGGTGTTGGAGCAGGATTAAAGCTCTCTTACTTTGGTGTGGATAGTGGAGGAGATGGAGTAGAGGTTGTGTTGAAGGAGGTGTTGACATAGGATGTCGTGGTGGTGTGACATGTGTCTAGTGGGGGATGTGTCTTATGGTTGAAGTATTACGTCTGATGCTAGGCAGTTGGGTTTGGCTATTTTGAGTTTTTATTTTTTCTTTCTGGTAGTATTTCCACCTGCAGTACAGATGACGTTTGTGTTATGAGCATTTCCATTGTTTTCTTTGTAACAGGATGTTTTTTTGTTTACCTCCTGTTTCAAAAAAGGGGATGGGAGATAACAAACATACTGTATAGTTAAACACACCATTTCAAATACCTAATTAGATCAACGTTTTAACTTTTCATACAGTGATGAGAGCTGGAAACAGTTATACATTTGATAAAGTTATAAAAGATCATTTTAATAAGTGCCTAAAAACAGGTTGTTGGATAGTAGTTGCTCAACAAGATTCTGTTGAACCCATCTCTGGATCTGAATGTTTGGGGTAATTTATATAAATTTAGTGCTGACTTTCTCTTATTTTTCATTTACAGGTCAAATCTGGACTGCTGATGATCTGTCAGCCCTGTGACAGAACGTGTAAGATAAAATTGTGAATAATTTATATTTGAAAAGGGGAAATGCACTTTACAATGTTTCCACAGCTGTGATGGACAAGCAGAGGAACCTTACCATAACTGGGTTTACATTCCTCCCCTTTTCAGCAGATTAATTAATGTTGAATGAATGCTTAATGTTGCAGTGTAACCAATGAAGGGAAAATCTATTTCCCTGCACCATTTTTATTTATTTATCTTACAGGTTAACAGGTGGAACATGCAGCAGAGCAGAACTAATCACATTAACTAACAAACTAACCAACTAATCACTAATATATGCCAAGGTTTTCTCATTATTTGTTGAAACCTCTCAATTGTTGTTTACACCGTATGTTGAAAGGATACATATGGTTATTCTTACACCTGTGAAGAATGACTGTGAGTTTGATCCAGGAGGTCCAGAAAGGATTAAGGTTGTTGAGATGAATGAGTCAGACAGAATGTGAATGTTTCAGACAGATTAATGTGATTATATATATATGTTTGTGCTTGGTGAATGTGCGTACAATAGTTGTGTGTTGATAGATTTTTGAGAAAGGTGTACAGGGTTTTCACTATTTTTCTATAGATATAATTTAGTTTTATCAATTTTAATTCTTAGATTTGAACGATAATTAGAAATGTTTTAGAGGATACATTTTAGCTGCACCTTGTTAAGAAGTATCAGAGTAAGCCTAGCGGTGAATTTTACTGATAGGAAATGTTTGTGGTAGAACATTCTGGTACAGAGAATAATATATATATATATATATAGGAAATGGATGTGAATAAGATATTTGAGTTTGACAGGTTATGGAAGGATTTTTGTGTTTTCTGTTCTGATTAGATTAATCATAGATTAAGTGTTTAATTTTCTGAATGTGGTCTTAGCCCTTATCACAGACATCTCTGAATAAGAGCAGTTGAGCTTTTCTCAGATATCAGACTAGTCAACAGAGTAGTGTAGGGTTTTTCTCCTCACAGGTGTCTATGATGATGAAGATGAGATGGCCTGACTTGGCTAAAGCATAGTTCATATTCTTTGCTAAGGTTAACACATACCTGAAATGGAGCAGAGTATATGCAATGTTTTGAAGTTTGTTAAGAGTTGATAATTCAATTTTGGGTAATTTAAGGGTTTTTGAGAAAGTATTGGATTTATAAAGTCAAGTTAAAGTCCAGTTGTTTTTTATTGAACGCCTTTTAAAGGTATTGAATTTAACTTCATTATTCCTGCATATACCCTGTAGAGGCGTGTATGTTGATAGGAGGGACAGTCCGCTCAGTTCTTTCTTGTTTTTATTTTTATTTGTTCGTCTTTGCATCTATTTTTGTCTTGTTTGTTTTTGTCTGTTTTGTTCTTGTTCATTGTTTTTGTTTGTTTTGTCTTGTTTCTGTTTGTTTGTTACATTTGTCTTGTTTGTTTTTGTCTGTTTTATTCTTGTTCATTGTTTTTGTTTGTTTTGTCTTGTTTCTATTTGTTTGTTACATTTGTTTTATTCTTTGTTTTTGTCTGTTTTGTTTTTTATTCTCTTGTTTGTTCTGTTTAGTTTTTCTTACCATTTAGTATTGATGCTTATTTTATATGAGGGTTTTATATTCTGGGTGGGTAACTTAAATGTAATATTGCTGTGGGAGGGAATGTTAGAGATTTCCAATGTGTATCAAGTTTTTAATTGCATTCTCACATAGAACATATAGGATTTTGTTGACATGATGTTTGTCATGTCAAAAGGGGAATTGAAATATATTTCTATCAGTATTGCATTACACCCATTATGTTCCATTATTTGTATTCACTTAATTCTGCCTTATAATGTGAAATGTGACACTAGGCAGAACGTTTTTCTCTCGGGCTTTGTTTTCACTAGGGAACAGTTACACGCCTGCACATACACAGACATAACACTGGATGATTGACATACAGAGCTGATAGTTTGTTGACAGAAAGGAGGGTCACGTGGTAGTGTAGGTGGTTCCAGGGCGGTCCTGAAGCAGTCCAAGGAGGTTCCAGGGTCCAAGGAGGCGGTGACGACATCCGGGGTTTTTATAACCGTGGCCCTGCCTTTGAAGATGTGTGTGTGGACTGTGTTGGAGTCAGGTCTGTTGTCTGCTGTAAGGTTTATTCTTATATGTACAATAAACCTACATAAAATTTGCACATTCGTTTCAGAGCTTCCTTCAACCTTTTGAATTCGCAACAGAACCATGGCCGTTGGCCGTTGGCTGAGGTGGCCATTTTGATTGGGGTTAGTTCTAAATCTGAAGCAGTAATAGACGTCCAACCAGGGATTGTTTCTTGAAAGTTTCATTAAAATCTGTCAAGGGGTTCATTGGATAGACAAACACAGGGACGCTGACACGCGCAAAAACATTGTCATCCACCTTTGCCTTTCAGCAATGGGCAATTCACGCAGAAATTAGAATAAAATTCAAGTGAATTAAAAAAATAGATGACTGTCTGATAGGTTATATTTTATAACCTCTGCTAACATTGAATTAAACAATACAAATACAGCATCAGCACATCAGTAAGCTGTTGTTCTCAGTCTTATACAAGATTAAACATCTGCAAATGGTTTTCCCTTAAAAACACATCATTGACTCTTCGGCCAGCATTCTCACTGCTGACAGGTGCAATTTCCAGTCAACCATTGTGAACTGGTTGTTCCTCAGATTGGTTCTGTGTATCCAGTGACTTGAAAGAAAAGTCTTCTGTCCACCTGCTACAATCTTTTGTTCTTTTATGCCACAGCAACATCAGTTCAGCTGCTTTGTGAAGGAACTTTTTTTTTTTTTTAGGGTCTTACTTCGGAAACCAAATGACTGTGGAGAGCATTTTCATCTTCTTCTGAGAAAATATATGATAATTTATAGAGTACTCTTTTGTTTATTGCAAAAAGCTCAACTTTTTCCAATAAAAACAGAAAGATGGCAGATAGATAACCCAAGTTCAAGGTATGGTCATTCGCATCACATGTGGTACATGAGGTGTAATGAAATTGTGTACAACATGGTCCCAGACTCCCAGTTACATCCAACAATAGAAAAAATATAAATTGTAAAATGAAACAGTAATATAAACTAAGAAATATGCTAAATACTAATAGAGCAAAACAATACACCGAACAACAGCAGCACGAACATGAGTCTGTGTGAGTAACCCTAACTCATAGCAGAAAATTTAAACAATCACTTTGCAATGAAAAATGCTTTGTTTATGTGTTTTTGACTGCTCTTATTTTAATATTCCTGTTTGTTGTAGAAATATAATATTCACTGATAAAACACTAGTCAGCTCTGAGTCGTCCTCATCAGGTATAACAGAATTGCCCTGTAAATTAGATAACTGTTCATAGTTTGATGTCATTTCAGGCTGCGCTGTAAGGGATGATGCCTTCCAGTGATGATGAGACCAGTGGCGTTATGTCTTACTGATACACTTATTTCAAATCAGCTCTCTGACAGTCTGAGGTCAGACAGACTCCACTGCTCAGATCTGTCTCCTTCCTGGGATGTTTTTTTGACATTTCGTTTGTAATACAGTACATTGTTAAAATATGAAGAAGCTGCTCTTCGTGCCTCTCTTATCTTTTTGCTGCAAGACTGTTATTTCATTGTTTTTGTTGGAGACACAGCAGTGGGACTCAGTCAAATCTCTGCTGTCTTTCTTTGGAGCAGTTCTAAGACATGAAGGTCTTGTCCTCCACCAGAAACATTGCTCTACGTCTGTGCACTGAGCAGTAATGTGATTATTCTCCCTGTGTGCTGCTGGCAGTGATCCTGCTGCAACATGTGATTTGTCTCAGGAAACTTCTTAATGACCAGCCTTTGGCTACCTGAGCTCTCATTAGTTTCATCAGGAGAACCGTTAAGGAGACACCTCAAGTTGTGTTTAATGCAAATTACAGCCACATTTTTTGTTTGTTCTAGATATCTTGTTAAAAAAGGGGGTTTATTTTACGTTCATCCATTTGGATTCAAATTTAAATCATAACTCACTCACAAAGACTTCTGTCCCCCAATCACTTCAATTATAAATAAATAAATAAATAAAGGAATAAAAGCCCAGCATGCATTAAAGCACATGTAACTCAAGAGCTGCAGGTCAAATCTGGTCCCCCCAAGATGATAATGTAAATGTAAAATATTGTATCTCTTCTAATTGTTTCTTTAAAAACCCTGATAAATACATCATTTAGTGTAGACTTCTCTTTCCAGGTGGCTAACTTTGAATCCAGAAACGCAGCTGGATCATTCTGTCATTATTGATTCTGATGTGGGAAGCGCAACAGAAAATCGAATGAGACTGATCAAACTTGTTGATGAAGAAAATATATCAGGTATCTGACTTGAGTTAATGTATCAGCTGATCTTTTAGTGCTTGAAAATAATCTGAAAGCATCCATCCTTGTGGCTGACAGGACACTTTCATCAATAAGTGATTAAATAAGTGATGAAATTGCCAGGATTCCAACAGATTCTTAAGACCGCTCTAAATGGTTTTAAGAATCTGTTGGAATCCTGGCAAAAACCAATGCAGATATGTTCTTGTTTTTGATTTTACACATCTATCTCATAATGTTTTTTTGATACTTAAAAAAAATTCTGTATTTCTCTCTTATGTTTTTATTGTTTAAGGAAATTCTACCATTGCTGTTCATCATTCTTTAGTTTGTAGCAGGTCGTTCTTGTAAATGAGTCCACGAGGCTCAATGAGATTTACCTGACTAAATAAAGGTTGAATAAAAAAAAAAAAATGTGAGTCACAATTGTAACCTTTTTGGTTTTGGTCCCATCCGTTCATCTCACCGACCAATTCATATACCAAATCAAATATTTAAATCTGTGTGCACCCTCAATAATGCACTAAAACATGAAGTCGCCTTCTGTGAAGAAATATATTTATTTGGGAGGTTTGAGAGAAGGCAAAACGGTGCGGCCGTGGCACAGTGGTAATGGCAATCGACCCCTGATCGGAAGGTTGGAGGTTCGAATCCCGCGTCCGCTCACCATGTGTCGTTGTGTCCCTGGGCAAGACACTTAACCTTCAGTTGGATGGCGCCGTGCAAGGCAGGCTACCATGAATGGGTGGATGGCTGGTATTGTAAAGCGCTTTGGCTCCATTTACCATCATCCATCCATTTACCAAGCCAGCCAGCAGAGAGATGCAATGTCAACAACCGCCCAGCTGGGGTCAGTGTTTCTCCATTGGACGGACACGGGTCTACTAAATATAAATACTAAAACTTTTACTGAATAGATCAGCGCAGAAATAATAACGAGGCTCAAACAGACAGCCATGAGCTGTTTAATAACTCAGTCCTGACAAAGGGGAAGGCGCTCAGATGACGCGGCCCCTTTAACCACGTTGCGGACTTAATTAATGACGTCACGCTGTAAACACGACTGACGCTCAGCTGCGTGGAGCACCAGCAGCATCCTCACCGAGCTGAGCCGTTCCAATCCAGGCTGTCGTGTTTTGTTTCGATACGAGGCGTTTTAAGTTCACCTCGACTCTCTTATGCGGTCTCCAGGACCAGGACGACGGCGGCGCGTTTGTTCTCCCGACTGCCATGATGGCTAGAGGAACGGACATCCCGGAAAACATCCCGCCTTCATACTATGGTGAGTCGGCTCGTCTCTTTCTTTGTTGGGGGTGTTTTTGTGACGGTGACACCGAGACTGCTGGCCTCTACTGATGTGTTCTGCTCCACCTGCTAGATGGAGACCCCACTTAAACCACCTGACTGGTGTGTGTAATGTTTATAATAATGGCAAAGTCACGAGACGGATAAAAACATTTATGAAGTAGATTTTACTATGATTTAAATAAAATGTCCAAAATACGCTCATTGTTCTTTGTACTTTACTGGTCGTGATGTGATATGTTTGCCCACTGTCATAGTCGTGGAAGACCTCACTCAGTCCTGAGTTGCTCTTTGTTTTTCGTTTGATCGGACACAACCCGATTAATTGATTCCAAGTCGATTTATCGATGTGTCTGTCTTTGCAACAGAAGGAAAGTCAGGGAAAGAATTTAAACTACTTTTTCATTTATTCAAAGGATTCATGCTGAAACAAATTATTTTGATTGGAGGGGAAAAAAAAGCATTACAAGAATTTTCAAATACCAAGGTTAGGTATGTGAGACACAAAAAAAATTGTTCTTTTTACAGTTGCAATTGATATTATAAAAACAGAGTTCGACAACAGATTGTCTGACTAGGTGAAGGATAAGGATGTTATAGTCTAGAAAATATTTGCCC
>JBBPBX010053610.1:0-16989 GCA_038048925.1 Garcialebias charrua | reverse complement strand
TATATATATATATCTACAGTATATACACACACTTAAAGAAAACTTACGAGCACATCGACATACGAGGTTCCGGACTTACGAGCTCACTAACGAATAGGCATGAAGCGGTACAAGTGGGTGTACCGAACCGTTTTGGTACACCACATTCGGTTCGGTCCACCTGTGTACCGTTTCGGTTATTTTTTCACTCATTAAACGTTATTAACAGGGGAATATATGCACTGCGGAACAAAATTTCCTGGGCACGTTTCAGCACAGAGCTATTATCGCGCAGCACGCGCAGCTTTTAGCCGTTAGCATCTCGTGCGGTCTCCTGTTTGTGAACGTTATAGCTTTCTTGTTAAAAGACAAGCGCACATTCAAAGCTGTGTGGACTTTGTTTCATGAAGACTCTGCAGCAGCAACACGTCTAACGTGAACGCGCTGGAAACTATGTCATCCAAACGTGAACGAAGAAACAGCAGTTGCATTAAAACTACTTCATCCCAACGTGAACGAAGAAACAGCAGCTGTATTAAAACTACTTCATCAGGTAATCAGAGTGGTCCAGAGCAATAACACAAGCTGTATGAGTTTTTAAATCTCTGAATCTAAGTCTGAACGTTGTTATATGTGCAGGCTTTAAAGTTACTGAGCGTCGCTATGAGACATTCATCATGTCAACACTTCAAAAAGTTCAGCTCTTTATGAAAAAACTAACTGATGTTGTAAAGAAGCCCTGGACCAGATTAAAGCCCTGCCCTGATGATGAAGAGTGATTCAACCGTTCAAGAGGTATTGTTATTTTATTATTATTATTATTATTATTATTATTATCTAAATAATCTTTTTTTAATTTAAATCATAATCTTATTAACTTGTTTTTTTTACCTCTTTTGTTTTTTATTTCCAGTCTGTGACAGAGGTAGCTGCTCTCTCTTCCACTTCAGGGAAATCCACCTGCAGCTAAGAAGTGTGTGATGACTGAACTGAACTCTGAACTGTTCCAGGACCTGTCCCACCAAGAAGAGGTTGTTGTGAGTAATGAGGACAAATGCAACCACACTGCTGCTACTGGACAAAAACTTGATTAGTTAGACTGTAAACAGTCTGTTGCTGCTTATTGTTCTGGTTCTGACTGTTATTGTAGTTATTGGGGGCTGCCATTGCATGTAAATGCATGGAAGCCACCTATTGTTATCCTGCTCTAACGTGTGTCTACATTGTCGTCGAGCGTTAATGCGGCCCGAACCACAATGTCTACCCCCACAAAAGTTATATCAAAACGACTGGCTCGGCCCCCTGATGTGTGCTATTACTTTTATTGGCATTTCGAGTTACCGTGGCAACGTAATTTGCGAACAAAGACGTAATGAATCTCCAAATCCAGGAACTAGTTGGTTACTGCCCACTTATTATTCTACACCAGAAAAAGTTATCTTTTTCAACTTTAATACGGACCGAACCACAAAGTGAACCCCCACAAAAGTTATATCAAAACGACCGGCCCGACTCAGAGATGTGTGCTATTACTTTTATAAGCAATCGGAGTTACCATGGCGATGTATTTTGCTAACAAAGTTGCCATATTTCCCCATTGAAAATGAATGGGAGAACACTCCTCACACAAACTGCTGCTGTCAAGTCACATGATTTAGAATCTGATGAAAACATACTCACTGTTGGTACTGTTTGAAACTCATAGAAAGTATTTATCAAATGTATCTCTAGAACTGATTAACATTTGGAGCCATTTTGATTCAAGATGTCTGGCAACAGCCTGGCAGCCCCCGTCAAAGTTTCTCCGGAACTTTCTAGTTAAGATTTTTATTATTGTTCATATAGTTTATTTATTGTTGAGTGCTGTTTTTTTAAAATATCATCCAAATGGGTCACTTTTATTTATTACTACAATACAATACAAACATATTTTTGGCATATTTTCAAAATAAACATTTTGTAAGTCTTTATTTTGTCTTTTTTTTTTGTACCGAAAATTAACCGAACCGAACCCTCCTTGTAATTGAACCGAACCGAAATGTGATTTTAGCGTACTGTTACACCCCTACTAACGAACAGTAAAGTTGTACAGAACATACAGAAAATACAGCACTTCTATGTGTTTTTAGATGAAAGTGTGTTAGCTAACCGTTTGTAAACAAGTTTCTGAGCATGTTTATGAACTAGTATGAACGTTTCTGATGCAAAACAAATGTTCGTAGTAGCGCTAGCATAAATTTTCCGACTTATGACCGAAAATCCGGACTTACGAGCAACACGTGTTTCGGGTTCCGACATACGAGATTTCGTGTTACGAGCACCTCGTACGAACGGAACTCGCTCGTAAGTCGGGGATCACCTGTATATATATATATAGCGCTGGCCATCTTGGATTTGGACGTGTCAACCCAATTTTTGATAATGACATATTTTTCAACGTATCGCACTCACAACATTTACCTATAAACAAATATGGCGGCGACCATCTTCGATTTTGAAACACCAGTCCATTTTTCAACATTGATCTTTCTTTGACGTAGTTGTTGCACCGCTCCGAAATGGAAATCGAAGCCTCACTTTCTTTTCAGTTATCATGCTCACAACATGCATGGACAGATGGACAGAGGGTATTTCCAACTCCCCCTCTTCACTCTGTGAGAGGAATAATAGAAGCATCCAAACACATTTACGTTACACGTACTTCAGTCACATGAATGAATACTTTCTGACATGGTCAGTTATTTCAGAGTCGAGGGTAATCCAGGGTTTTACAGCTCTGAGTCATTTACATGTGGTCCAGGTGACAGGATACACAAGGATCAACATAAATACCAGTTTGTCCACACTTCTCAGTCTACTTCCAGTGGAAATGTGAATCTGTCAGTGGATTAAAACATCAAAGCTTTTCAGACAGAAAGGAGTGTACAGTACGTCTTTCTGAAGCGACTCCAGCTGCCAACAGCAGGCAGAGAGCCGACGAGGTGGCAAATTAAACATGTTCTGTGTGCGTTCTCTGCACATCACATGGTGATTTGTTCGCTTACTGCACAAACTCAGCTCCAAAATCCACTTATCCTGAAAATAAAGCTGCACAGTTTGGAGAGGAGCAAACAGGAGGGGAGTTCCCCGCAGCTACACACATTATAAAAACAACTGGATAATCCTTCAGCTCCTGATGCAAAGCCCTCCTTGTTTTGAATAAATACATTCACACTGCAGACAAAAAACTAAATTAACTAGAGAAGTTGCATTTCCTACAAAAATGCTTATTGCAGAAAAACTTACTGAAAAACAGCTGAAATTAGCTAAAAAAAATGCTAAAAGGTAGCTGAAAAGGTAGAACAAGCTTAAATTAGCAGAAGAAAGCAGAATGTTTGCCCAGTTAAGCTTAAAGAAGCAGACATGAGCACAAAAATTGGAAATTATCTGAAAAATCAGAAACTAGCTCAATCAAAACAGCTGAAAAGTAGCTAAAAGGCAGAGAAAGAAGCTTAAATTACCAGAAATAAGTGGAGAGTAATTTTTTGGATGAATTAGGCTGATTTTTTTTTTATTATTACAAAGAATCTGGAGTTAGCTACAAAAGCTAAAATTAGCATAAAACAGCTAAATAATAGCAGAAATAGCTTGAGCTAGCATGGATATGTTGAAAGGAGCATAACAAGCTGAAATTAGCAGAAATAATTTAATTAGGCTGAAAGAAGCAGAAATTAGTACAAAAAACTTGAATTTATCTGAAAGTGACTAAAATTAGCTAAAAGTGCTTTTTTTTAAGTAGCTGAAAATGTAGAACAAGTTTAACTTACCAGAACAAAGCAGAAAGAATACATGTTTTCCCAATTAGGGTGAAAGAAAAAGAAAGTTGCACAAAAAAGTGGAAAATATCTGCAAATGGCTGAAATTAACAAAACACAGCTGAAAAGTTGGGGGGGGGGGCATAAAGAAGCTTAAATTACCAGAAGGAAGTGGAGAGAGCACATTTTTGATGATTCAGGCTGAAAAAGTTCAAGTGAGTGCAAAAAATGTGGATTGGGAGAAAAAGCTAAAAATGTGCATAAAAAAGGCTAAATAGTAGCTGAAAGGGGATTAACAACACAGACATCCACCATTATCTTTTACCCGCTTCTTCCACTTTTGGGTCATGGGGGTCGCCAGTGCCTATGTCCAGCAATCCCTGTGCGAGGGGCGGGGTACACCCTGGACGGGTCGCAAGTCCATCACAGGGCACAACACAGACATAATTATTACCAATATCATGTGGTCCATAGGTAAAACTAATCCAGTGCAAATAGGGCTTTTGCCTCAGGACCATCATCCTCACAAGTGATGGTAGGATGGCGTGGGAGATGGAATGACCAATCAGTATCTCATCCTCAGTAATGAGGGCGTTGTTTTGGTTGGCCGCAGTGAAAAAAACAGTTGAGTCGAAAGGCAACGTTCTTGATTTACTGGTCGTCTATGTTCCAACCCTCACGTGTGGTTATTAAATTTGGATCATGACTGAAAGAACTAGATCCTGGATACAAGCAGCCAAAAGGAGCTTCCTTTGTAGGGTGGCCAGACTCAGCCTGAGGATTGGGTGAGGAGCTCCGTCACCCGGGGGGAGCTCGGAGTAGAGCCACTGCTTCTTCACATCAAAAGGAGTCAGTTGAGGTGGTTCATCTGATCAGGATGCCTCCTGGACCCCTCCCTTTAGTATTCAAAGAGATGGCCGCTTGTCCTGAGCCTGATTCTGTTAAAGGTTTCTTCCTCATGAGGGAGTTTTTCCTTTCCACTGTCACCTTCATGCTTGCCAAAGATGAGTCCAGTCTGCTCCTCGGATAAATAATTTTAATTATTATTTTATACATAAATGTTTCTTTTCAGTACCCTGAGAGGGCTTCTGTTGTGACTTGGCACTAGATAAATAAACTGATTTGTATTTCAGGCACGTTCCACTGGTAAGAAGCCCTGGGGTGAACCTGGAACTCACTGGATTGATTTAGCATCTTCACTAGCCTGGGAACACCTCAGGATCCCCCAGGAGGAGCTGGACAGTGTTGCTGGGGAGGGGGAGGTCTGGGTTGCTCATGTGGACTTGTTGCCTCTGTGGCCCAACTATGGATAAGCAGTAAAAAATGTTGACGCTGTATTTATAGCAATATTTTTTTTAATATAAACGGCAAGTAAAAATATTGTTTTGGAAAAACAGCTTTTCTGTGTGGATGAGACCTAAACTTGCCCGATCCACCTATTATTATTATTAGACCTTTATTTATACAGGTTAGTTCACACTGAGCCTCGGAGACTCATTTACAAGAGAGACCTGATACATACAATATACAGGCACATGAGAAAAAGAGAACACGAGGGGGGAGGAAGCAAAAAAATCATGTCTCACACCATGTCCTGGCTGGGGCTCAGTGTAAAAGATGCAAAAAAGACCTTGCAACATAAAACAGCTACATACAATGACATCATAATACATTTATGCATAGAGGTCGACAAAGGCCATGGACACTCCAGAAAGTTCCTAATGTAAAAACTAAGGAAATGCAACACAACTTAAACGTTTAAAAGATTGCTGTAGTCTTCCCTGAACTGTTATGAATGAGCAAAATAAAAAATAAGCTCCCCACTCCACTGCTGCCACAGCTAAATAATTTATATGTAGACTGAAGTTCTCCCCAGCTCCATGATAAAAAAAGACACCCAAACTGCACCAGGGCTAATGGTGACCGTAAATTAACATGGTACTGGGAGTTGTTGTCAACCAGCTGAACTGGGTCACAACTTGTGTTTGTTACTGACTCAGCTTCTGATAACGGCCTTGTATTAACCAGCTTCTATCCAAGCAGTTTCCCCGACCTTAAGCTACAGCTGTGTGGGGTTCTGCCACCACGAGCTGAATGCAAAAGGCCACGTTAGCCTCAGGCAGCACATTAATTACAGGCCACCATTATACTCTTAGATACTGTCTGATGTTAGGAAGGTTTGGAAATGGCAGGATGTAAGTAATTACAGTTGTTTCTGTGAATGGAGTGTTGTAGTCTGCAGTGTTACGAGCAATAAGGCACTGGACTGTTTTTATGAAATACACGAAGCAGTGTAGGAGTACAGGAACGGTCAGATTTACTGAGCCGTCCAATACACCAGATGTAAAATGAGCAGGTTTATCCTGACACAAAATATCATCAATTATTCACGGGTTCTCTTTTTTTCTGATTAATCAAATGAATTAATTTGTGCTGTCAGATTAGATGT
Source organism: Garcialebias charrua (assembly GCA_038048925.1). NCBI lineage: Eukaryota > Metazoa > Chordata > Actinopteri > Cyprinodontiformes > Rivulidae > Garcialebias > Garcialebias charrua. Next base: position 10,767 of record JBBPBX010053610.1, on the reverse strand, counting down.
AAGTAACAATGATAAGTGAATTATATTTGATCCACCAGGAGATTAATCATTTATTCAACAAACCATAAAAATTACATCACATATGTACATTGATTGATCAGATTTTCCTATAACGTGACATTGAACAGCTAAAACCATGCGTCCATAACTTCTACCACTCAACGTGTATTTTAGGAACAACAGAACAAAGTTATGGATCTTAGAATAATTTATGCAGGCACGTTTAACTTAATATTACTGGCAAAGATAAGGTTTAGGTGAGAAGGAGGAAAAGGGAAGTAAGGGTGAGGAAGTTATCTTGAATACCCTGATGCATGCTCAATAATCCAGGTAGAACAATCTAAAAAAGCTAAGTCTGGTCCTCTGAACATTCAAAAAACCAAACAAAACAAAGCAAAATGTTTTTTTTAATGTCCAGAGGACCAGACTTAGCTTTTTTAGAAGTTATCTTGAAGTGAGTTTCAACCAGATACGGCACACTCTTCGGCCAGCGTCCGCTAGACCCAGATACGCTAATGAACATCGACTTTTTAACTGATGTCACGTTAAATCCTGTGGATTTAAACTGTTGTTTAAGGTTAGTTTTTTTGTTGTGGGTTTTAGACTTAGCATTTCTAAGTCCTAGTTGGAGCGGTTCTAGTTGGAGCAGTTTCTTTTAGCAACTAATATAGTTTAAACCTGATTTGGTTTATTTACTATCTTCTGCTTGGACGACCTTATTTGCCCATGAAGTCTGTGAGTTTGCATTTGTCCTTTGTGGAATTATTGAACGTCTTGTAAGGTTTGATCTGGTTCCGATGTACCCATTTAACAATTGGCTATTTGCGGCCTTTATCATGGGCATGACCTAGCATTACAGTTGCTGCAAGGAAGTTTAAGAAGTTCCGTATTTTTCGGATTATAGGTCGCACCTTTTTATGGTTTTTTCAAGGCCTGCGACCTATAATCCGGTGCAACCTATTTATGGATTTTTTTTCCATATTTTTAGACCTATTTTTGACTCAGTTATGAGCCTTTTCAGTTTGGCAGAAAATGGTGCAGTACCACTTTCGGCCGCTAGGGGCGCAATGCAGTACCACTTCCAGAGGAGTACTGACCCAAGAAGAAAAAGAAGACCGTTTCCAGCTCATGTGTCCGAAAAAAAGCTCCTCTGCTCGGACTGACTGTCGGCCTCCTGGTCTGGATGTAGCTTATGTTAGCTCTGTTTGTTTGCTGTTTGTTAGCAAGATAAGTCAAGAACCACTCAGCGGATTTTTCTGAAACTTACAGAATGGAATGGAATCACAGTGTGGACGTTTACAAGTGAGTAGCTTTATTAGATGTTTGAGATATAAAAAAAACAGATCTTTTATTAGCATAGCTTGTTAGCTTGTGGATGTATCTGTTTACGGTATGTTATAAATAGCTTCGAAACCAATCAGTGTATATTTTTTCTGCTTACAGAGTGTAATTATAAGGCTTTAATGTACGTTACTATGGTCTCGATAAAACGTTTGACATAAAATTCGATTTTTTTATTCGTGTCAGAGGCAGAGTCGTCTCGTGTTAGCATTCGTTTTTTATCTGTGTACGTCTGTTTACGTTATAAATAGCTTCAAAACCACTCGGTGTATATTTTTTCTGCTTACAGAGTGTAATTATAGGAGCTTTAATGTACGTTACTACAGTCTCGATAAAACATTTGACATAAAATTTGATTTTTTATTCGTGTCAGAGGCGGAGTCGTCTCGTGTTAGCATCGTTTTTTATCTGTGTACTTCTGTTTACGTTATAAATAGCTTCAAAACCACTCGGTGTATATTATTTCTGCTTACAGAATGTAATTATAGGAGCTTTAATGTACGTTACTATGGTCTCGATAAAACCTTTGACATAAAATTTGATTTTTTATTCGTGTCAGAGGCGGAGTCGTCTCGTGTTAGCATTCGTTTTTTATCTGTGTACTTCTGTTTACGTTATAAATAGCTTCAAAACCACTCGGTGTATATTTTTTCTGCTTACAGAGTGTAATTATAGGAGCTTTAATGTACGTTACTATGGTCTCGATAAAACATTTGACATAAAATTCGATTTTTTATTTGTGTTTTCAGAGACGGAATTGTCTTGTGTTTAGCTTCTGTTAGCTTCTGGCAGACATTAGCAGCAGAGCTAAACACTCGGTCCATATTGCCGGGTTGACTCAGCGGTCACGCGGCGCATCAGCGGTGGATGACGCGTTACATCAGCGGTGACGTAGGTGCGACCTATACACCGGTGCAACCTATGTATGGATTTGTCCAATTTTTTGGCAATAATTGGACACTGCGACCTATATTCCGGTGCGACCTATAATCCAAAAAATACGGTAATGACTTTCTCTTTAGCTGTTGAATGGCGGTCAAATGCCAAAGACCCTGTTCTTCAGCCAGGCACTTATGGCATGCCGCTATAAGCCCGACTCGAGAGTTGAGCTCCAAGCTTTGAATTAATTTTCCTCTCAAGGAATAATTTATCTTGAAAACCAACTGGAACCAGTGCCGCTACCTCGGATCGGTTGACGCGGACCTCAGCGAGACGCTGAAAAGTGAACCGTTGGAAGCCTGCTTAACGTTAGCTGGATGGACGATCCATGCACGTTTAAGGCTATCCCTACTTTACCGGAGCTGGGACTGATCAATCTTCGCAAAGGTAAAAAGTCGATGTTCATTAGCGGACCTGAAGTCCAGTGGACGCCGACCAAAAGGTGTGCCGTATCTGGTTGAAACTTACTTCAAGATAACTCCCTCACCCTTACTTCCTTTTTCCTCCTTCTCTCCTAAACCTTCTCTTTGCCAGTAATATTAAGTTAAACATGCCTGCAGATATAAGTTAATCTAAGATCCATAACTTTGTTCTGTTGTTCCTAGAAATTACGGATGCGTGATTTCATCTGTGCTGAAGTAACTTATAGGAAAGTTGAATCTGATCAATCAATCCGTTGTACATGTTATGATGTAATTTATGATTCTGTTAATTAAAGATGACAAAATGTGACATTATTATTATTATTATTATTATTATTATTATTATTATTATTATTATTATTATTAAATGATTCCATCTCTGGTGGGTCAAATATAAATTAACGTTTCATGCCTTTTACATCTTATCTGGTCGCACAAATGATTTACTTGGTAATCCTGAAAAAGAAGAGAACTCGTGATATAATTGATGATAAGGTTGACAGGTAACACCTGCTTATTCTTACATTTAGTGTACTGTACGGCTCAGTAAATCTGACCGTTTCTGTACTCTTACAGCAGTAATGAAGCACGCAGGTTCTGACATTTAGACCAGAAACTGTTTCTTTGATTGAATAATTTACGCACATTTACTGACAAAGTGTCACATGTGTATTTCAAATATTTATTATCATTATGAAAACATGAGAGATTGGTTTGTTTACAAATCTTTTTCTTTAACAAAAGTGTCATGTTCTTTGAACCATGCGCATGCACACTTAGTGGACACTAGTACCTTAACATAAACATGGCACAATAAGTAATGGTTTTTAGTTGACTAATTCTTTATTATAACAATTATTCATGGTTATAGATTTCATGACATTGTTCAGCTGTTTATTTCCCCTAAATTGAATCACAATTATAAATAAATTGCATTTTGCTGTTTGAGCAGCAGAGTTGAGTAAAGTGGGTATGTACTGTATCTATGAAAAACTTGTCAAATCCATCTATCCTTTACCTTTACCTGCTTTTTCCTTCCCAGTTTGCGGGGGTCATTGGTGCTCATACCCAGCAGTCACTGTGTGAGAGGCAGGGGACACCCTGGACAGGTCTCCAGTCCATCACAGGGACACATAGAGACAAATGAGACAAACAACCATTCACTCTCTCACTCACACCTAGCCAATTTAGAGTTACTAATCAGCCTAACATGCATGTTTTTGATCTGTGGGAGGAAACTGGAGTAGCTGAACCACTTCCAAACTGCAGAATTAGTCTTTCCTCTCTTATCAAAGTCAAAGTCAAAGTCAACTTTATTGTCAGAACTGCAATATGTACAGGACATACACAGGATTGAAATTGCGTTTCTCTCAGTCCCTTGGTGCAACAGTAACCATCTAAACACTAAACACTAAAACATTTAATAAACATAAGCATAAAATAGTAAAAGTGTAACACTGTCCTGAGTTTTTTCATAGTAGTATAAAAGTATGAAAATTTACACCAACACTGAAACACCAAACACCCCTAAAACACCAAACACCCAATGAACATAAGCATAAAATGAAATAATAAAAGTGTAATACTGTCCTGAGTTTTTTCATAGTAGTATAAAAAGTATAAAAAGTATATCTATAAAATAAACTGAAGTATCAGTTATGTCCTCTGCTTTCTCTTCGCTTGTGAAAGCTTGTTCAGTCACATTCTGATGGTCATGGGCACTCGTTTTGAAGCGAATACTTAACGCGCGTTGGCGATTAGCCTAGCCTGCTGCCACTAACTCCTTCAGGACTTCAGCTCTGCGTAACATCTATGTCACCAAGCACTTACATAGTTGTGTTGCGGCTTTTTCTGTTCAGGTTGAAACTGAAGTGGCCGCTTCAACCCAAACAGAAAAAGAAATGCATCAGTAAAACGCTGTAATCCTATTGAAATGTCGAAAATGTACTTAAAACTCGCCGTTATTGAATAAAAGTACCGGTATATTGTGACATATATCAATATTGAATTACAGTATTGTCCAGCCCTAGGTTGATTCCAAAGTTAATTAATTTGCTGGTGCAAATCTAGTTGTTTTGTTTAGCAATATGCTAATGATGGTGTGATTGCTGAAGTACAGAGGTCTTATTACCAACAAGTATTTGGCAAAAGTGTATCAAAGTGTTCAGCCTGATATGCAGTCAGCCATTTTCCTGTGCATGTGACCACATCTCTCTTGTGAGCCAGGCAAAGACCCTAATGATCCTCTCACTGGATAATGATTTGAGATTAATGAGAATGAGATGAATGTGGTGAGATTAATTAATTTGCATTTAGCATCATAAATTACAGTTTAAAGATTCAAACATTATCCACTTGTAAAGGCTGCTTGGAAGGGAAACATGAACTATAGAATCAAAGTCCGGTTGCTAGGTTTGTAAAAAATAAAAATAAACTTCTTGGAATTCCTTTATGCATGTTTCAGTACAGTTTATCCTGACACACACACACACACACAATAATAATGCCTGAGCAAAAACACTATCACCAGCATTTTCAAATCAAGATTTGAGTGACTTATCAGCTTTTCACCAGTAAAGTTAGTTTTTAAAAATGGCTGATTCTGCTCACCTGCCACAAATCAGTGCATCACATTCCCACCTTCTGTATTTAAAGCTGACAGATGTGAATACTACTTGTAGTAAAGAGTCTTTGACGATGACATGCTGTACGAAGGGACTGTATGACCTACATTTACAGAACTGCAGTCTTCCTGACAGTCCCAAGAGTCCATCCTCGTCCAACTTTCTGTCACTGACTTGACTTTGACAAAGTACATCCCAAAATTAAAGACAGTGCACGTTGTCTCTCCCAGATTTCCAGCCTCCACCTCCCTGCTCACATCAATTCATTGTTATGATAAGTAGATAAGATGAGGTAACACATGATTTACAGAGCTTCCCTGTAAATTATGTACCCGTTCCCACACTTCAAACACAAAATCTCTTCAGGGTTAGAGGCCTGGCACTCCTTACAGCACTGGCATCAGAAGCATTTATAACGTGAGTGTGTGTGTGTTGGGGGGGGGTGGGTGTCTTCCCACAGGAACTTTTGAATAACGTAGATGCCATTTCTTGCATTCTGGTGTATTTTAAAGGGTTGTTCAACATCTACGTTTACCTACATAAGTGAACACTTGATTCACTAATTATTTTAAAGAGCATGGTACAACAAGAAGTAGGGATGCACCGATACCGATACCAGTATCGGGTATTGGTCCGATACCATGTGTGTTTACTTGTACTCATACTCATAAAAGGGCTCCGATACTACAGGACCCGATACCAGTTTCATTTCATTTCATTGACTATGTAAGAGTTCAAATGTAAAACATTTTATTTTTTGTACAAGTTTGGACATACTTTACAGATTACCAATAGTAATGTACTTTGTTTATTTATGTTTGAAGTGTCTAATGAAAATAAACAGTTTAAGTTAATTAGAATGATTTTTAAAAATATTAATTAGTATTTGTATCGGTACTTGGTATTAAGGGTGGGCGATATGGCTCAAAAATTATATCGTGATATTTCAGAGTATTATCACGATAACGATAAATTTCGTGATATAACCTAAAAAAAAAAAATCAAATGTATTTATTTGACAAAATTAACTTAACATGTTGCTTTGCAGTATTATATAAAATTTTTAAAAACAACAAGGGGTAATTTTACTGAAATTACTTTATTTAGTAAAGTATTTAGTCTCCAAGTAAAACTACACCTGCACTTTAGTTTTTGTGGTGTTTTTTTATCTATATTTTGTGCAGACTTTTTCCAATCTAAATAACAATCATTTTTAAAGTGCAGGTGTAGTTTCCTAAAACAACTAGCCTAAATAAAATGAAGTTTGTGTCATTCCTCTGATTCATTTTTTTAACGGATCTGTCTCTGATGGAGTTGTAATGTATACAGCAGTGTTGTGCATGTATATTACAGAGTGCCAGTGAACGCACCGCCAGTGAGAGCGTGACGTAGGCGCGCAGGTTCGGGTGTGAAAGAAAGTCAGAGAACGGAGCGGTGGAGGATCATGCAGTCTGTTAAGTGTATTTGTGCAGCTTAAACAATAAAGCAACGTCTGCTATAAACCAGCAAGGTTATTGAGCGTGCAGAGAAACATCACAGGAGTGACTGTGGAGCCGCGCGTGTTTGTAACACAGTTTCCAGCGAGGACACGGCTGCTCAGAGCGGAGCGGGGGGAGGGGGGGACAGTTGTCTGCCTGCAGAGCAGGGGGAGAGAAGCTGAGACGCGCGCGCGTTGTTTTTAACATTTTAGCAGTAACTAATTAGCGTTTTACACCAGTACAGACTGGAGGGGATGTGCGCAGTTGTTTAAAGCGCTCGGGTGTTAAGGGGCGGGGCGCCCTAACGTATTACGTCATGAAATTAGCATATCATGATATAAGATTTTTGCCCGGGCAAGCTTTTTATACCTGTATTACCAGTAACGATATGATATGGCCCAGCCCTACTGTTGAGGGTGTAGAGCTGGTCCAGTGTTCCACGACCAGGACGAAAACCACACTGTTCCTCCTGAATCCGAGGTTCGACTATCCGACGGACCCTCCTCTCCAGAACCCCTGAATAGACCTTACCAGGGAGGCTTAAGAGTGTGATCCCCCTATAGTTGGAACACACCCTACGGTCCCCCTTTTTGAATAGGGGAACCACCACCCCAGTCTGCCAATCCAAGGGAACTGCCCCCGATGTCCACGCGATATTGCAGAGTCGCGTAAGCCAACACAACCCTACAACATCCAGAGCCCTAAGGAACTCCGGGCGAATCTCATCCACCCCCGGAGCCTTGCCACCGCGGAGCTTTTTAACCACCTCGGCGACCTCAGCACCAGAGATCGGAGAACCCGACCCAAAGTCCCCAGGCTCTGCTTCCTCAGTGGAAGAATCGCTTCTCTGTTTTTTGCAGATGATGTGGTCCTACTGGCTTCATCAGTTCGTGATTTACAACTTTCACTGGAGCGGTTTGCAGCCGAGTGTGATGCGGCCGGGATGAGGATCAGTTCCTCCAAATCCGAGGCCATGGTCTTGAGCCGGAAAAGGGTAGCATGCCCTCTCCGGGTCGGGGAGGAGGTCCTGCCCCAAGTGGAGGAGTTTAAGTATCTCGGGATCTTGTTCACGAATGAGGGAAAACTGGAGCGTGAGATCGATAGGCGGATAGGTGCAGCGTCCGCAGTGAAGCGGGCGCTGTACCGGTCTGTCGTGGTGAAGAGAGAGCTGAGTCAAAAGGCAAAGCTCTCAATTTACCGATCGATCTACGTTCCCACCCTCATCTATGGTCATGAGCTTTGGGTTATGACCGAAAGAACAAGATCTCGGATACAAGCGGCTGAAATGAGTTTTCTCCGCAGGGTGGCTGGACTCTCCCTTAGAGATAGGGTGAGAAGCTCAGTCATCCGGGAGGGACTCGGAGTAGAGCCGCTGCTTCTCCACATCGAGAGGAGCCAGTTGAGGTGGCTCGGGCATCTGGTTAGGATGCCTCCTGGACGCCTCCCTGGTGAGGTGTTCCGGGCATGTCCCACCGGGAGGAGACCCAGAGGAAGACCCAGGACGCGCTGGAGGGACTATGTTTCTCGGCTGGCCTGGGAACGCCTTGGGATTCCCCCGGAGGAGCTGCTCCAAGTGGCTGGGGAGAGGGAAGTCTGGGCCTCCCTACTTAGGCTGCTACCCCCGCGACCCGACCCAGGATAAGCGGAAGAAGATGGATGGATGGATGGATGGATGGATGGATGGATAGAAGTTTACATATTAGTTCCATGTATTCAACATACATAGTTTTTATATTCAACATACATAGTTTTTATATTCAACATACATAGTTTTTATATTCAACATACATGGTTTTTATATGATTCTTGTAAAATTCATTTTATTATATTGTATGAAATCTATGCAAAAGGTGCCACTTTCAGGAGTAAATCATATGTGCCTTATATGTATCATATAAGCCTTATATGTTGTACAATATACAAAACATACACTTAGGATGATATAAGGTTACTTGTTTTTTATATGGTTTTTATATATCTTTTCCATATGGGCACGCAGACAGGTAGAAAAGGAAAGGACAAAAAGTTTATTAGCATACAGCGTTTTTAGATAAACCTCAACGCACAATTTCCTTCCGTAATATTGAGAATATCAACCATGACACTCTTTTATCTCATATTAATAATACCCTCTCCACTTTCAACTCCTCCAACCCAGATGATCTTGTCACATTATACAACACAAGCCTCACCAACATACTTAACTCTGTTGCTCCTCTGAAAACTCGGACCGTTTCCTTCTCCAACTCTGCACCCTGGTTCACTCCAGAACTCCGCTCCCTGAAAACCAAAGGTCGGCGGCTAGAGCATCTCTATAAAAAATCCGGTCTCACAATTCACAAGGAACTTTATGCAAACCACCTCATCCATTACAAGAACCGTATTTCTCAAGCCAAATCCAGCTACTTCTCTGACATCATCAGTTCCAATGTTGGTAATTCATAGACATTGTTCTCTCTCCTCCACCGTTCTGTGGAAGTTTAGACATAAAAATGTTACACAGTCCCTCAGTCGATTATGACTCCCTGGTAAAAATGGTGGCTAAAGAATCTGGGTTAGCATACTCCATCATAAGTTATTTTTTTATTTTTATAGATGGCCTCCCTTCTCACCTTACAACCATCCTCTCACACGATATAATTTTTTTATAGAGAGAAAGGAAAGATACCCAGTAAGGGTAAGTTACCCACAGTAAGACAACAAAACACAACAATTATCCAAAAAAGAGCACAAGGCCAACACATCCAACCTTCGTCCGCAATCCTGCAAAGCACATGACATAACAAAGCAATGAAACATACATGCATAAAGACTAATAATATTCATGACCTTGCAGTAGATTTCCCTAAATAAACATACCCATACCTACAAATATATATACAGTATACATACATATAGATTCATATCACATATCCATCTGCATATGATATTTACATATACATCCCTGCATCCATTTGTGTGTGGCTGTGAGCATGCATAAGTGAATAAGGTTCCTCCAATAGAACATTCAGTAGCGAGCGTGAAGCATCAGAGATATGCCCTCCCAAGGCCCGAGGCAGACGAAGGGGTGATCAAAGCCCAGGACCCCAAGAAGGACCCCAAGCCCAGAGTCCCCAGGGCCACCCGAACAGGACGAGCCACTCACCCACTCCCCAGATCCGACCAAGGGGGAGAACCGGACGAGCTCCACCAGCGACTACACACAATGACCCCAAGAGGGACCAACAGCGACAAACTCACAGGCCCCCACCGGAGCCCGCTGCAAGAGCCTGTTGCACTGACGTAGACCCAGGCCCGGCCACCGAGGCCCGGCCACCGGGGATTCCCACCCCTCAGGCCCAGACCTGATAGGACCAGAGGACCCGAGCCCCACCAGGCAGCCACCAGGCCGAGCCGACACACGCCCAAGCGCCCAAACCCCGAAAGCGACAGCAAGGGCCCCCAGCACGCCCGCAGGCAAAGAGACACCCACCCGGGGGCCACGTGGTAGGAGCGCGACGGCAAGTAGCCTCAGATGTAACAGAGAGGGGGCAGTCCAAATCCCAGCCTGACAATTAGACATTCATACACAGACACACTCACTCAGACCCACCATCATCCTCACTCACACAAAGACATACAATAACGACACGTTCCATTCATAATCCTGATGCACCCTCTATACCCCCTAGGTCCAAGACATGTACCTGCCCCCTACATGGGGCAGCCTACACCCAAGCCTAGGAGGTAGGCCCATTCGTTCTGGGGTGGAGAGTAGCTAACATCCAAGATTCGGCCCAACCCTCGCCGTACCGACAGGACAGGACACCCGAGCCCAAGCAGCCCCATGGAGAGCGTAATGCCAGCCCCGCCCATGGTGAACCCCCAGGCCCCGAACCCCCCCACAGTCCAGGACAAGCCCCGACGGCCCACTCCCAGAATGCCTGCCAGGCAACCAGGGGGGTGAGAGAAAAATAAATAAAT
>JBBPBX010053609.1:0-11482 GCA_038048925.1 Garcialebias charrua | reverse complement strand
ATATATATTTATATATATATATTTTATACTTTGTATATACCACAATGCGACCTATACACTGGTGCGACCTATACACCAGAAAATACGGTACTTTGTAATTTTAACTCTAATTATTCTCTCTGACCTGTGTTGCCCCCACATAAATTCATGTTCTTCTTATCATGGCAAATACCTCTCATAAAACTTTTTTCTCCCACCTGAATTTCATAAATTTGAACAATTCATCGGGCGATTACCACATATTTAATAAATCATTATCCTCAGTAGAATAGCTCTAACGTCAAGTCCAGATATGTTGGTTGTCACACTTTGGGCTCAGTTCTCATGCAGCTTACTTTGGTTGCCTCTGTGGCTTCAGATCATTTGCTTACGTCCCTCTGCTCACAGCATGTCAATAAATAATTCTCGGGTTCTGCAACGGGAGATTTAGGGATGTCAGGTTCAGTTAGATCTACAGCAGTGCAACCGTAGCTTAGCAGATTTACAGTGAGCCAGCTGCTTAAAGCGTCATTATACTGACCCGTAAAGGACCTGTATCAGGCATGAAGAGTAGTCTCACTCTTAAGGTCTCTCCTGGGGTTATAAATTTGAACCAAAATGACCTCTTTTTTTGCAAGCAGATCAATAGGCTGATCTGGTTTGAGCACTCTGTTGCTCTTAATCAGGTTGAAGTAGGGCAGGTAGTAGAACAACATGGTTATGTTAGTCATTTCATAATATCAGATATATTCTAACAACAGAAAAGAAACATTAACTTATTCTAATCAATGCTGATGTGACATTTAAACAGTCCAATTGTACAAAATTGGCAGATTGTTTTCTGAAGCTTTGTGGCACTTGAAAAGTAAAAATAATCTGTTGTTGTCTTTAAGGATCATGTGTAAAAGCTACACCGAGCTCGTTGAGCATCCGAAACTTACGACAGGTTTGTATGGCGATAAGTCAACTAGCGCCTACAATCCGTGTGCGAGATTTTTCTGCGTGCCAAGGACGTGTGATGGAAGAGAAACGGCGGATCAAAAAGTTGCTGCTGTTGCAGTACCGTGTTGCACCGCTGCCATCCCATCCTGTGGAGGATATATATCAAGAAGGCAGCTCATTACCTGAAGTGCTTGGCTCCTCTATCAGAGTCTCAGACTCATGTGAAGACATTGATCATCGACCGTGTCGTCACCTGCAGAAGAATCAGCCGGTCTCATTGGATCACAAGGAATATTTGAAACGTCTTTTTTGTTTGTTTGTTTTTGCTTTTTAACTGTATGTGACTGCGTTTAAAATGCATCAACAGTAAAAATAAAATAAAACACCCAAAAAGCAGGAGCTAAACACATTTATTTGCTTTATGAGCTATTTACTTGTTACTTTCCAATTAAGTCACAAAACTCACTGTGCTCTTGTAAAGAGACGCCCCAATGGGCCTCAGTGAAGATGTTTGCAGGCTCAAATTGTCACGATACAGAAACAAAATGAACACTTCATGCCTAAATAAAGGTTGAATGAAAATTTGTGAGATGATTCTTGTATTTTTCATTTAATCACATTATTTCAGCTTCTTGAGTACCACCCTGCTAATAATCTGCTGGACTGGTGGAATGATCCTCTCACTGCTGGGACATTTGATACCATCGTCCTGGTTCCCTGGTCCTCCCTCTTGCATGTCCTGATCTTCTTGTGTCTCTAGGAAGCCAGCAGACCTGGAACCATTGTGAATCCTCTCCTTCGGGTTCTCCCTGATACAGCAACAGCTGCCAGTTATCTACTCCGAATGTTTAATAAACCTGCAAATATGATAATTTGGCTGTAATCTGCAAAGCACAAGGAAAAAATAAAACAAAGGCATGAAATCAAGAACAACTAAATTCAACTTTCTTTTGCAGTAGGCCCAAATGTTTAAAGTGAATTTCTCTTTGAAATGTTCAGTGTAAAAGTCTTGTCACCTGGCCTGTAAACACTGAATTAAAGCGTCCAACCACAAAGAGAACTTGAATCAAGAAATGAACCAGAACTCTTTCTACATATGAGTGAGCTTGGCAAGTATCGGTTCTTAAATTTCATCTTTGAGCACATTTATGTGTAGAACCCAACTAAAAAAATAAGACAATTTTGTACTTGATCTTTACTTTACTGAGAAAAATGTTTTTTCATTTCGTCATCACCAGGACATGAAAGTCTTCCACTGGACCACAAGCTTTAGATTCTTCACTTTTATTTTTGATTGAAGCTCAATATTTTTGATATGGCCAAATACCATTTTCTCATAATTCTTGAAAGTTCTGAAAACTGTTCAGGAGCAAATTATTCCCAAAGCATGAGACCATCACCACCGTGTGTACAGACAGTGGTGGAGAAAGTACTCTAACAATGCACTTAAGTAAAAGTACAAATAAAGAAACGAAAAATGTACTGTAGTAAAAGTAGAAGTACCATATTAACATGTTTACTTAAGTAAAAGTAAATAAGTACTTGCTTTTAAAGAATACTTTTTTTAATTACATTTTTATCTTGTGTTGTTTTTATGAGCCAGATTTCAAAGACAAATCTCCATTTCATTTAATGTTATGGACAGTAAAATTGAATTGAATTAAAGCATAGAAGTAAAAGTACTTGCTGAATTACCTAATGCAATGGTCTACAATATCAAGTGTGCCTACCATATGTATATTTTCTGTAATACATAAATAGTGTTGAGCCATTTTAATGAACAACGCTGCAAAAAAATATGTTTTTATTGTGTTTACTCTGGGACACAGTTCACACTTGAACTTGTGATTCTGTGCGTCAGAATTTCAGGGATGACATGCAGAGTTAAATGTCATTAAGCAAAATAAGAAAGAGGGATGATTATTCCTTTGAAAGTTTTTATTTAACACAAAGCAAAACTAATGTGTCATTTTAACTGCAGTAAACACATTTAAGTAAAACTTGGTCTGCTGCCCTCATACATCTCCTCCTACATGTCTTTGCGTGAGTGCAGCTACAGTGTGCGCTCTCAGGACATGATTACCTGCAGTGTTCCCTCAGTGAGGACTGAACTTGGAAAAAGGGCCTTCTCCTACTCCGCTCCTGCTTCATGGAATATCTTACAAAAAGATCTGAAGCTCTCGACCTTGACTTCTCTAAATGGTTTTCAGAATCTGTTGGAATCCTGGCAAAAACCAATGCAGATTTGTTCCTGTCTTTGATTTTATACATCTACCTTATAATGTTTTGCTAGTTTTTTGATACTTTGTTTAAAAAAAAAAAGTATTTCTCTCTTTTGTTTTTTCTCTCTTTTGTTTTTCTATTGTTTATTGTTTAAGGAAATTCTACCACTGCTGTTCATCGTTCTTTAGTTTTAGCAGGTCGCTTTCGTAAATGAGCCCACGAGGCTCAATAAGATTTACCTGACTAAGTAAAGGTTGAATGAATGAATGAAAAGTAAAAGTTGTTCGCCTGAAAAAGGAGCATTAGACACGTCTAACAAAGGAACAGGCTCTGATCATTTCAACTCCAGTTTGTCATCAACTCTAGTTAAAATACTGTCTAGTCGACCTTGCAATGGGTCAATATGACAATATTTTAACTTCCTGACACCATTTTCAAAACTTGGACCTGAGTGTTGAGACATTTGGAGACATCTCTTGTCTCCTAACATCCTATGAACTGACACATTTTAATATTGCAGCAAGAATTTCTTGATCAAGCTCAGAAGAAGTTGGTTTTCAAAGTTTTTTGTCCAGTTTAGCTTTTTTAGGAGAGAGATAATCTGTCCTGCTGTACTGAACAGTCTTTCAATAGTCTTTCAATAAGCTCTCAATAAGGCCTGGCTATCTTCTGGCTGACTGCTGTGGAATCCATTTTGTGTGTGTTAGTGCTGTGGGTGCTCCCAGCTCAATGACATATATAGTACTAGAATATAGCTCATTGGCTCAGTTCTTCTTGAAGGTGGGTCTAACGTTACCTGTCCACTTTGCAGTGATTCGATGGACCAACTCCCCTCTCACCATTGGTTACTTTCAAACTAACGAACAAATAAAAAAAACTTGTAATGCAAGAAATTATAGAAACGTAGTGTAGTAGAAAGTACAGATACTTAATGTAAAATGTAGTGGATTAAAAGCCGAAAGTACCCACGTTTAACTCTACTTAAGTAAAGTACAGATACAGGAAAAATGTAATTAAAGGAGACCACATATAGGTCTTTAAATTTTTTATGTTATGTCTGTGTGCTATCTTGACAATATTAATTCATTTTAATACACAAAATAATTCTTAGATAATCAATTATACCCTTTTTAATTCTGCCATTTTTAACTTTCGTTTTGAACGACCGGTTTCTGATACAAGTTCTGAAGTCCACGCCCTTCAACGATCTGTTTACGCCCTCTGTAACAGCCAGTATCTGTAATGTGTTGTTGTTTTAAAATTAGCTCTTTTTTATTACTCATTTGACTTACTGTTAGTGCTAGCTTAAGATAACTTACCGAAACCCGTCTGAGCGCGCCGCAATTTGCTGCTCCTTTTAGCATGAGACCACCCGAATCCGAAGCTAATGTTAGCTTGTTCCTCTTCCGGTGTTCGCCAGCTCCGCTCGTTGCACGCGGAGATTTTGGGAGTTATCGCTGTTCCAGTCAAGACAACACAAAGTTCACCAAGTGTCTCCCGTAAATTAATCCGTAAGGAGAAGGTCCTCGCTGCTGCGAGGCTGCTGCGAGGCTGCAGCGAGGCTGTACAGTTGAAGCTCCGCTCCATCCGCCAGAAGCAGTGTCCCGTTGCCGCCGGTCCCTACGCCGGGGGTCCGCTCGTTTAATTTTTGCCGGCTGCGCGTTGGGAGCGATCGCAAATACACTAAAAATTGAACTAAAACATAAAAATAACAATTATACTTTATTTATAAAGCCATTTAAAAAAAACACAGCTGCAACAAAGTGCTGTACACATGAAATTAAGAACATATAAACAAAAGATGAGATGAAATCATGAAAAACAACAGTCATGTGTTTAATACAGAAGTGGGTTGAGCCTAACCAGGGGTTGCTAGGTGAGGGGCTGGACTCAGGTTTGAGGTGGTTGGCTGCGGTTTGTGACGTCACAAACCGCAGGAAGTGGGAAACGAAGTGTATTTATCAAAGATAAATAAATCTACTTAGAGTAAATAAACCACTGGGTGCATTTTTTTGGCCTTAGGACTGTTTTTTTATGAAGTAAATACCCAAAGTTGAGTAAAAAAACATTAAAAAGTGAATTTTGAATATGTGGTCCCCTTTAAGTAGAGTAACAAAGTACTTGTACTTAATTACATCCCACCACTGTGTAAAGATCACATCAGATGCAATGTTTTCTGTCTTCAGAGTGCAATACTCTTCATTTAAGCACAAAATATTTTTAGTATCATCTGCAAATGAACAATAAAAATAAAATCCATGGGATTCCCTCCAATAAATCCTCAACAAACAAGATATTTAATCTGAAGATAAATGTTCTGCTTGCCACCTTGCTCTCTTGCTCCTTGCTGTTCTGTTTGATCTGGATCAAGGACACGTGTCAGTAACAGTAGATATTGAGAAAATAACCTTTTAGTTGTTTATGTTTTACATACTTCATTTTTTACTTGGATACATCTGTCTTGAAGTACTTTTTGCTTGGTGAACTTGTTTTGAAAGGGTAACAGTGGACTCTCGGTCATGTGCTCATTCAGTTTGCACTACTTCTCATATTTGCACTAATGTTTGTATTACATTACTGCCTATAGTCATACTACTGTTTACATTCACTGTTTACATTTATTAATACGGTTTACATTTATTATTACTGTTTTACATTTATTACTACTGTTTACATTTACACTACTTTTATATCTACACTACTGCTGATACATATACTGTACAGTATTCACTGATTAGCCTTATCTAAGGATGCCAAATGTGCCCAATGTGCCTTACTGCACTTTGAGATTTTTATTAATGAAAAGTGCATTATAAATTGAATTCATTATTATTATTATTATTATTATACTGCATATGCCACTTTGCCTCTATACCAACATCAACTACCTCATACATATACTGTGTACATTAACTCATATGCTGCTGTGCCACTCTTTGCAAATGTCAATGCTAGAACCTTCAGTTTATTTTATAGATATACTTTTTATACTTTTTATACTACTATGCAAAAACTCAGGACAGTATTACACTTTTATTATTTCATTTTATGCTTATGTTCATTGGGTGTTTGGTGTTTTAGGGGTGTTTGGTGTTTCAGTGTTGGTGTAAATTTTCATACTTTTATACTACTATGAAAAAACTCAGGACAGTGTTACACTTTTACTATTTTATGCTTATGTTTATTAAATGTTTTAGTGTTTAGTGTTTAGATGGTTACTGTTGCACCGAGGGACTGAGAGAAACGCAATTTCAATCCTGTGTATGTCCTGTACATATTGCAGTTCTGACAATAAAGTTGACTTTGACTTTGACTTGAATTGGTTTGTAAACGCTCTGTGTAAAGTGTGTGATGAACCTGTTTACAGTCCTATAGATATGAACTAATCTTAATTAACTCACCCTTGCTGTACAAAATTAGTAAAATGATTTCATATAGGATTAATAACTTCAAACTGGGTGACGGTTCTATTTCATTAAATTCAAAACATCTCCCTTACAGCTTCAGCTTCCAATGAAATGCTACCGTCTAGAGAGGTGAATTCAGTTCTTAAAACTGTCAAAAATGTGTCATATTTTCATTATTGCAAATATTTTGGATGATTTGGTTTCAAATATTCAAATTTAGAAAGCTTTCAAAATCAATTGATGCCTAAATGCATTTCATAAATTTGCAATAATCAATGTGTTTATAAATGGAGTGCTCCCACTTTGAAGTATTGCCCCTCAGAAAGTAATAAATTAAAGTCAATTTCACAGAGATTGAAGTCGCCATTTGGACTGAGGCCTCAGTCTGTTTTTGCATAATATTACTATACCATCAACTAATATTTCCACACTGGAGGCTCTTTGATGGTTCGTGGTGCGTCAATCAAATCTGACTGGCAGGAGTTCTGTGTACCGTCCTTCTTTTCAAAACACAGAGTGTGTGGTAGCAATGTTTTCATTTAAAAACAACTTTGTTTAGGATATAATCAAGTACAATTTTGTTCTTTTGTCAAATGATGCAACTTTTTCAGCAACAAATTGTAAAGTGTTACAGCGCTGTAAATAAGTTTCACAATTACACCCAATAAATTCATATGCATAAATATATATATATATATAAATATATATATATATATATGTAACAGTTGTGGACCCGTCCTGTCATAATCACACTCTCAGAGGCCAGTGGGTTGGATGAAGTAGTTCTTTACTGCAAAATGAGTGGTTCACAGCACAAAGAAACTGTAGTTAGCTCCTCTACTGGTGTGGCCATCACAGCAGAGAGCTGACCAACTGTGTGTAAAACTTTTCTTACAACAATTTCAGACAATACTGTACTCTTTTTAACATATGATCGTATAGTGGTTTTAAAATTAACATGGATTTAATGTAATCTGGTTTTAACCCTATTTTAGCTTAACATCCTGGTTTTAACCCTATTTTATCTTAACATCCTTTTTCTCTTTTTTATTAGTTTTTATAAATGAAATAAGAAAATAGAAAAATAAATACAGACAGCGGTCAAAATGAAATATTAAATTATTCTACAGCGCCCTCTGATGGTTCACAAAAAAATAACAGTTCACGTTGTGTCATAAATGAAATAAGAAATTAGAAAATTAAAGACAGGCAGCCGTCAAAATGAAATATTAAATTGTCTTACAGCACCCTCTGGTGGTTCACAAAAAAATAGCAGTTAACGTTGTGTCGTCATGGCAACAACCAGCCGTTACTGTACAAGATATAACCGTTAACATAACGGACTTAACTCTGAACATTTTATATAACAAATTACCTGCAAAATGAGTGGTTCACAGCACAAAGAAACTGTAGTTAGCTCCTCTACTGGTGTGGCCATCTAGAGAAAGTAGCATTTATGAATTTATTCTCTTATGAGCAACTCATACAAAACCAAACTTGTATCAACAGTTTTCTATCAACGGTTATGTAGCAACACAATGTTGATGCATAACTGTGTATATTACAATAAACTGTATATTATGATAAATTTCACATTAGCTTTGTAGCATACTTAATGATACTTTTGTAAAATAACCGAACTGTATGACTTACCACAGCAGAGAGCTGACCAACTGTGGGGAACTTCCGGTTTTACGTCATATTTATAGCCAACCAGTAGAGGGCGCTTATAAACCACACACTGCAGGACAACTATAATACATATTTCAGCAAGAATTTTACTACAAAATAATCAAAGTGTTTATACCTGTTACATACACCCCCCTGAAATTCTGCTAAATATGAAGAGTAATTCCTCAGACCAAACAAAACAAAGCAAAAAAATGGGTGTATAAAGGTAAAAGCAAACAAAAACTGTAATACCAGGAACAAAACTGGATATATCTGTCAGTTCAAAAACTCTCCCATAAAGGAGTATATAAAGAAAGGAGGTGATCAAACTCCTTACTAAACACAGACTCAAAGGTGCCTGTTACACCCCTGAATTGTAAACACTGTTCCTGTAACCTCAAAAGTACTACTCAAGCATTCTCTTGAATAGCATACACATAACCCTGTTACTTAAACTGAAAGTGCACTTGAAAAGAACTGAATCAGGGAACTAACTGACACAGCGGATAAAGAAGCCTCATTGACTGCATGATCATTCATCTCACAAACAAGACGTTTGGGGGGCTTGATTGACCCACGGTCCCTAAGAACATGACGTTTAGGTCGTGTGGAAGCAACCTGAAGTCTGGAACCTGGAATGGAAGTGTCTGAACAGTCACCTTCCAGAGCAGTTGTTACAGGGGCATCAATGTCTAGAGGATTGTCAATAGGATGGGATAAGTCTGTGAGGACATTGTCAGGAGAGGACATGTCTGGGTAATGTCGAGAGTCTTCCACTTCGTCAACTGTTGAGTGGGCAATATCATGGACAGGGATTAGATGACTGGTTGGATTGGATGTGGCAATCGTGAGATGGTCAGACTGGGTGGCACTGGATCTCCGGTCAAATGAGTCGCCATCTTCTGAAAGGATTCCATCATCGCCAGTCTGCATTAGCCAGTTGACTGTGCGAACATCACTGTCTTCCATTATGTCAGGTACATTAGGGCGTAGACCACTACCATGTGTAGCGGCATCACTGACAGAGTGCACAGATTTACAGTCCTCATCATCCTCGCAGGGCAAGAAGCTAACAGAGAGTAGCAGGTTCCTGTGGACAACTCTCTCTCTACCTGTTAGAACATCCTTGACTCTGTAGACATTGATATCTGGCTTGACTGACACAACCTCATAAGGGGTAGACTCCCATCTGTCCGCAGTCTTTCGTTTACCCGGCACACCTCTGTTGGCGATTAGTACTCTGTCCCCAACAACGAGAGGTGAACCCTTGACCTTGCGGTTGTACAACCTGGCATGACGAGCCTGGGCTTTTGCACTGCTCTTCTGTGCAATCTGAGCAGCCTCATGTAGACCTCTCTTCATGTGAGAAACAAAGTCTGAGTAATTGACAACAGCATCATTGGTGAGGGCATGCTGAAACATGACGTCAACGGGTAGACGAGGGATCCTTCCAAACACAAGGTAGAATGGTGCAAACCCTGTTGTCTCATGCTCCGTGCAGTTATAGCAGAAAGTGAGTAGCTGCAACATTTGTGGCCACTTTGCTTTTGGCTGAGGGGGAAGAGACCTGATCATTTCTCCTAGAGTCCTGTTGAATCGCTCTGCGACACCATTTCCCATCGGGTGATAAGGAGTTGTATGGGATTTCTGTACTCCAGCCATATCTAGAAGTTCTTTGATTAGCTTGCTTTCAAAGTTGGCCCCTTGATCCGAATGAATACGGCGAGGAAACCCATAAATGAGAAAGAAGCCATTCCAGAGACGACGAGCAACTTCCTTGGCAGTCTGATTCTTGCAGGGGAAGGCATGTGCCATCTTGGAGAAATGATCGGTCACAACTAGCACATCCACAGACTTGTTGCCTTGTTCAGCAGTCCAAAAGTCTATGCAAACTAACTCCATAGGTTCGGAAGTGACTATGTTCTTGAGTGGTGCACGGCTTTGCGGCTCAGGTGTTTTTCCTACTATGCAACGCTGACAGGATCGAACATAGTTCATAACATCACGTTCCATGCCGCTCCAGAAGAACCTTTGCCTCACCAGAGACAAGGTACGGTGCTGGCCTTGGTGACCCGCTGCGTCATGAAGACCATGGAGAACTTTCTGCTTCAATGAGTCAGGCACTATGAACTGGAGGATCTTTCTGTTCATGTGGGGATCTTTCTTTGCCTTGTATAGCATGCCATTCTGAATGGTGAGTCTAGTCCAGTGCTTCAGCAGCTTAATCACACTTGGTGATTCAACAGCTCTTTCTCGTTTTGTAGGTCTCTTATGTCTTCGTACAAAGTACATGGCTCTGCTTATTGTGTCGTCGGCCTCCTGCCAATTGACAAGCTGGCTCTGTGGGAGTGCCAAGGACTGGTTTTCATCCAGCAGAAGATTGGGGTCAACACCGGTTCCCAATACATGACTCACACCTCCGCTGGACTGAGCATTGAGGACGGCAGCAACTTCCTCTGCTGAGATTGAGCCTCTCGAGTCTGGTGGTACTATGTCTTGGGCTTGCTCAGTTGACAACTCATCACCATCTTCTACAACAGCCTGACAGTTGTTGGACACTCTGAAGACATCCTGTACAATTCTGTCATTCACACCTTTGACTTGGTCCAACAGCGAGGTATATGGCTCGTTCACAAGGCGATGACCCATGCATGATTGGACAAACGGCTCACGGCTTAAGGCATCAGCAACGATATTCTTTGGGCCGGGGATATATTTCAAATCAAAGTCGTATGCAGCGAGCTTCGCCACCCATCGCTGTTCACAAGCATCAAGCCTGGGTTTGGTCAGAATATACGTCAATGGATTATTGTCAGTCCATATGGTGAAGTGTCTGCCCTTTAACCAATGGCTGAATTTGTCACATACTGCCCATTTCAAGGCAAGAAATTCAAGCCGGTGAGCGGGGTAGTTCAGCTGAGAACGTGAGAGGGTTTTACTTGCAAAGGCAACTGGTCTTGCTACTTTTCCACCAGGAGGCAGTTGCGACAGGACAGCTCCAATCCCATCGTAGGATGCGTCGACAGCCAGAATGAATGGGGCTTCGAAATCTGGGTGGGCTAAAGTAACACTTGTAATGAGGTCATGTTTCAGTGTCTCAAAAGCAGTCTGACAGGCATCCGTCCAGTCAGCAGGTGTCAGCCTCACCTGACCTCTCTTTTTGACAGGTTTGCGACCCCTCTTGTGTTTGGTTTGGGTATCCAGTCCAGCCATGAGCTTAAACAGTGGTTTTGCCTTTGCAGAACATGCCTCAATGAAAC
>JBBPBX010053608.1:10131-23780 GCA_038048925.1 Garcialebias charrua | reverse complement strand
GGTAGCGGCAGACTGCCATGCAAGGCGCCATCCAGTCCTACCGGGAGAAACTCGGGGTTAAGTGTCTTGCCCAGGGACACAACGACACATGGTGTGGGGAAACGGGATTCGAACCTCCAACCTTCCGATCGGTGGACGAGTGCCATTACCACTATGCCATGGCTGCCTATCTGCCTATCTGCAAGCTACATGCTGAGTGAAATAAAATTGAATAAAGTTGTTTCACTCCAGTTTTCATGTAAACATTCATACTTTTGAGTGTGGAAAAATGATTGTGTTATACAACAAATACAGAGCTTTATCATTCAATGGGTCTCTGACTTTGTACAGTACTGTAATAGATTTAGTATTTTTATTCTTACAGAATTTGTGTTCTCTCCATATCAGTTTGTTCATTCATTCATTCAACCTTTATTTATACAGGCTGGACTCGTTGAGCCACGGGGACTCATTTACAAGAGGGACCTGTCTCACTCACACCCAGGGTCAATTTTAGAGTTGCCAATCAGCCTAACATGCATGTTTTTGGACTGTGGGAGGAAACCGGAGCACCCGGAGAAAACCCACGCATGCACGGAGAGAACATGCAAACTCCACCCAGAAAGGCCCCCGGACCGGGATTTGAACCGGGGACCTGCTCGCTTAGAGGCAGTCAAAGTCAAAGTCAACTTTATTGTCAGAAATACAATACAGGTAGTCCCCGATTTACGAGCGCTCTGATCTACGAGGTTCCGGACTTACGAGCTGGCGAATTATTGGAAAAAACGCAAAAAATACTGAGTTTTCCTGTGTTTTTTCACCACAGTTCGTTAGCTAAACATGTGGACACACGTTTCCGATCATTTTTATGCACTCATAAGCAGTTTTTCGATGAAAAACGAGTGTTCGTAGTCGCGCTAGCAAAACCGTTCCAATTTACGAGCGAAATTCCGGACTTACGAGAAGCGTGGCGGCCGTTCCAAATTACGAGATTTCCAGTTTACGAGCGCCTCGTTGTAACGGATCTCGCTCGTAAATCGGGGACTACCTGTATGTACAGGACATACACAGGACCGAAATTGCGTTTCTCTCAGTCCCTCGGTGCAACAGTAAATTCCGGACTTACGAGAAGCGTGGCGGCCGTTCCAAATTACGAGATTTCCAGTTTACGAGCGCCTCGTTGTAACGGATCTCGCTCGTAAATCGGGGACTACCTGTATGTACAGGACATACACAGGACCGAAATTGCGTTTCTCTCAGTCCCTCGGTGCAACAGTAACCATCTAAACACTAAACACTAAAACATTTAATAAACATAACATAAAATAGTAAAATAGTAAAAAAGTGTAACACTGTCCTGAGTTTTTTCATAATAGTATAAAAGTATGAAAATTTACACCAACACTGAAACACCAAACACCACTAAAACACCAAACACCCAATGAACATAAGCATAAAATGAAATAATAAAAGTGTAATACTGTCTTGAGTTTTTGCATAGTAGTATAAAAAGTATAAAACGTATATCTATAAAATAAACTGAAGTTTCTAGCGTTGACATTTGCAAAGAGTCATCAACATCTCCAAAAGTTTGGTCTGTGTTGTAAAAAGCTGCACTTTGAACCTGCAGAAGGAATGTTGTTGTTGAGATGTTTTGTTTTGGCTACTGGGGGGGATGTTTTGAGCACACAAAAGACTTCAGCCCCAGGGGGTCACACAAACCTAATGGAATGCAAATTCCTCAATCTGTCATTTTACAGTCTCCCATGGGAGCTATATGTAAAATATGTACAAGTACATGTGTTTGGTATTCCTAGTGTTAAAACCAGTAGAAATGAATTTCTGGTCTGTGTTTTTTGCAAGCTGTGACGTCCTTTAAAAAAGCTTTCTGACAGTAAAAGCATAGTACTCCTTCAACTCCTAGGATGACATGAAGCCAAGGGAAGTCCTCATACCACTGTCTCTGAAATCTTAGAGTTTCATTAGCCAACTTTTGACACACAATGGTCTTGGGATCTGGATGATGTGGCTTTAGTGTGGTAAAAGAAGCTCCATCCCCTTCTCTGTCACTGTCTGCAGGCTGTCCCTGACTATCAGTACTGTAGTCTGGTCTCTGCCCTGACACAGGCTCTTCTCTCTGTGCTATCTATAATACAGACAAAAACTATTTGGAGTGTGAATGAGTGTAATTCTGAAATATATGTAAAAAAAAAACCTGATCTGAAATCTGCATTGTTTCTCCCTGTAATAAATACATTTTTCTCAGCATGTTATAACCTGTCCTTACCTGGGAAGACCCTGCATCATCATCATCCCTGCTGCTGGCCTCTGGTTTGTCTCCTCCCTGACATTGCTCATTCTATAGTAGCAATAAAGATTAATTTTATTATGTGGAAAGCAAGTGAGTACAAATTTTGCACAGACATTAAACCTGGAAAAGGCTTATTCCTGGCATTAACTAACTAGCAAGAAATGTAAAAACAACCTTAATATTCTTGTTAACTAGCATAACAATATATTGGCATGTATGAACTAATCATCATTTAGATATCATCTGCAGTCAATGTGCTGCAGTCTGGTCTTTGCCCTGACACATGCTCTTCTCTCTGTGCTAATACATATGAAAAATATTTTTGGAGTGGGAATAAGAGTAATTCTGAAGTATCTGTAAATAAATCCTGATCTGAAACCTGCATCGTTTCTCCCTGTAATAAATCATTTTCTTAGCATGTTATAACCTGTCCTTACCTGGGAAGACCCTGCATCACCATCATCCCTGCTGCTGGCCTCTGGTTTGTCTCCTCCCTGACATTGTTCTTTCTATGGTGGCAATAAAGATTTTTATTATGTGGAAAGCAAGTGAGCACAAATTTTGCAAAGAAAATAAATAAGATTGTTTATTCTTGGCATTAACTAAGTAGCAAGAAATGTAAAACCATTATTATACCTGTCAACTATTGTAATTGCATGTATGAAGCAGTCATCATTTACCTAATACTATCTGCATGAGATTACTAGTGATTTAGCTACCATAATCTGTAAGAGTTTATTAGTCATAAATTAGCCAACATTATCTGTAGTATTTATAATTCATAATTTAGCTAACAGTGTCTGTAGTA
The DNA here is from genome assembly GCA_038048925.1 of Garcialebias charrua. NCBI lineage: Eukaryota > Metazoa > Chordata > Actinopteri > Cyprinodontiformes > Rivulidae > Garcialebias > Garcialebias charrua. Next base: position 20,682 of record JBBPBX010053608.1, on the reverse strand, counting down.
TATGTCATAATTTAACTAACATTACCTGTTAGTATTTACTAGTCATAATTTAGCTAACATTAGTCATAATTTAGCTAACATTATCTGTTGTATTTACTAGTCATAATTTATCTAATAGTATTTACTAGTCTCATACTCATTATTATCTGCATGAAACAGCATTGCTCACTTACAGGGCTTGTTCGGAAAAAATTGTGCAGAGTTTTTTGCTTTTTGCTGACTCTGGCTGGTTTGCTGAACATGGTTACGCTCTGCAGCTAATGCCCAACAGCACGTCGGTCTCCCCTTGTAAACAGGTGCGTCACACCGGTGTAAGCGTGGGCCGTTCATGGTACGTTTAAAGACAGTTCGGAAAAACGAGTTACCGCATCTTATTAGCAGATTAGACAGTTGTAATGGTTCAAAAAAGTGTGGGGGACAGAGGGCACAGATATGGAATGTGCGGGGGACATGTCCCACGCGTACCCCGGGGCTGTTACGCCCATGCCCTCATCATCGCCTCCTGCCATGTCCTCCTGTACAGTGGAAGAAAAATGTTTAAAGGCTGCTACAAACAGGTTCATAAAACCATCTTTGTTGGTAAATGCAAATGCTTATTGTCAATTACCATGTGATGTGTACTGCTGACCACTTGACCAGGTCACCCTTGTAAAAGAGATCTCCATCTCAACGGACTCTACCTGGAAAAATAAAGGTGATTGATTGATATAGCAGACATCTGGTGAATATAAAAGTTTATATTGTCTGATATTTAACAGGTTTGACTTCAGCTCAACTTTTGTACACAAGCTTGAGTTAAAAACATGAACATCTGATAATCATAATATTAACACATGAACATCTGATATTCATAATATTAACACAACACATGAACATCTGATAATCATAACATTAACACATAAACAACTGACAATCATTATATTAACACACGAACATCTGATAATCAAAATATTAATACATAAACACCTGATAATCATAATATTAAACACATAACGTTTAGAAAACACTTTTGTAACATCTAGTTGAGAGCCATATCAGTCAGGAATTGTAATAAGCATTAGATAAAGAAACACCACAACGTTCATAAGCACAGCTAGTAGCTAGCTACTGTGTGACTGACAGCAACACACGACACCACGTCACGCACACAGATGAGATCAGCTCAAACTTTGCTCATGTGCGCTTATTAAACAACTCACTAATTATTACTTGCTTACCTATGTAGAAAGGCACCATTAATAATTACTGCTGTTTCAACATCGCTAGTTGCGTGTGATCAGCTTTGACTGTGTAAACAGAGAGTCCCCCACTCCCTCTCCCTCCTTGGCAGTCAAACCGGAAACACGCTGGCGAACGCAGCGATCACGAGACGAGTCCAGGCTCGAGGGCGACAAAAAATGCGACCTGTACAGTCCAATAGTTTTGGACAGATGGGACATAAACTGCGCATGCGCTAGCGCTAGTTATAATTAGATTCAATGGAAAAGCCGTAGGCGGCGCCCAGCGCGGAACCGGAAGTATGTCACAATCAGAAAACGTTTTTTGAAACAAACAATCATTACTCATAAAATATTTATCCTACACAACTAAAAACATATATACATACATTTCAAAATATTTTTATTTTATTATTTCATTTTTATAAAAAAAATTTAAATCTTCAAATGGTGAAGACCTGCAGTTCAAAGGAGGGGCGGCGCCCCTAGCGCCATCTAGTGGCGGCCACCGCTGTCTGTGACATTCCTTCCCTCCATTGATTACGGTGACATTATCTACATGAATGCTCCTACAAGCACCTTGCAGATGTTGGATGTTGTCTATCATGGTGCACTAAGATTCATGACTGGCTGTGATTATCATACCCACCACTACACACTGTATTCACTGGTTAACTGGACATCATTGATTTCACGCAGACTCTTCCACTGGTACATTTTCATCTTTAAATCACTTCTTGGTCTGCTGCCTTCATACATCTCCTCCTACATGTCTTTGCGTGAGTGCAGCTACAGCGTGCACTCTCAGGACATGATTACCTGCAGCGTTACATCAGTGAGAACTGAACTTGGCAAAAGGGCCTTCTCATACCCCGCTCCTGCTTCCTGGAATATCTTACAAAAATATCTGAAGCTCTCGGCCTTGACCTCTCTAAATTGCTTTAAGAATCTGTTGGAATCCTGGCAAATATCAATGCAGACATGTTCCTGTTTTTGATTTTCTACATCTACCTTATAAACTGCCTGTTTTGCTACTTTGATATCTTTGTTTTAACCTGTTAAAAAATCTGTATTTCTCTCTTATGTTAGTCTATTGTTGATTGTTCAAGGAAATTCTACTGTTGCTGTTGTCATCGTTCTTTAGTTTGTAGACAGGTCCCTCTTGTAAATGAGTCCTCGAGGCTCAATGAGATTAACCTGCCTAAATAAAGGTTGAATGAAAAGGAGATCTGATGGTCATGGCTGAAAACACATTTGGCACAATACTTTATTGCATGTTGGCCTTTTTGGCCTCAGACAAGAAACTGGAGTATCACTGTATGGCACTTTCCATATTATTCCTGCCTCAAAAAGTTCTCTTGTTACTCTCTAAAATTGTTATTGAATCAAGTGTTTACATAGGTGTTTAACAACCGTTAAAAATACACCAGAATGCAGGAAATGGCATCTACATTATTAAAAAAATTCTGGGGGAGGATCCAGTGTGCCCCCCACCCCCACACACACATTACAAATGTTTCTGATGCTAATGGTCACTGCATTGTTAAAGCCATGAGCCATTGTTGGCTCTGGGGGCTAATCGCCCCTTAAAGGTACAATTCTAGAATCACCCCAGCCTGGTCTTATCTCAGATGTACAAAGAAGCCAAACATGTTCTTGTGATCATTGTTGTAACTCAAGGCCAAACAAAAACGAAAAAATCCTATTTTCTTTCCTTCCTTAAAAAATTATTGACATCCAAACAGAATTGTTTTTGTCCTACACATCATTCATCTTCTTGAAGAATGAGGGGAAAAATAACAGTCCCCAACCACTTAAATAAAATAAAAATGTTTCAATGGCATTGACAAGAAAGAAGGAAAAAAGACATGGCCCTTGTGTATCCATGGTTACCCCCGCTTTATTGCTGTTTGTCTTGGGCAGCAGATGCAATAAAAGAACTGAGAGAGAAATGGTTGGGTGAGGCATCTAATTGCAAAATAAGGCAGCACACACAGGTGTTGGAAGGGTAACGAGAGTTGACCTGAAACTCTCTGCCTCCCTCTCAAAGCTATCTGGTTTGCAAGGGGCTTATTAGTGGTGATTGGACAGCCCCTGAATGTGCACTTACATCATATTTTTAGTTTTCCAATTAAGCTTGTGAGCTTCAGGACTCTCAGGTATGCTATTAAAAAGGCCAAATGGAAAATGAAGTGTCTCTCATAGTAGGGTGGATCAGGCTTGGCCTCATTTGACGGATAATGAAAAACGGAGGCAGAAACCCATGCATTTCCTTTGTTAGAAAATGGGCGAATGGAGGTACAATGAAGAAGGAGTAGAAAAAAAGTTAAATATTAAAAAGTCAGGCTGAAAACACATTTGGCACAATACTTTATTGCATGTTGGCCTTTTTGGCCTCAGACAAGAAACTGGAGTATCACTGTATGGCACTTTCCATATTATTCCTGCCTCAAAAAGTTCTCTTTGCTGTTAAATGGGAAATAAAAGAGAATGTAACGTGTCCACACTTCTGTCGTCCTGGCAAGGCAGCTGGGATGAAGAGTGAGGCACATTGTTTTCTGTTTTGTGGCCACAATGGATTGATAGCCCAAAGAGGTTCTGAATAAGTAAGTAAGTAAGTAAGTATCATCGGTGATACAAAAGTGAATTGACACATATATGGTACTACAGACGGAGTAGATTCAATGTTAAAATGTTGTTCAGACTTGAAATTAAGACAAGTTGTGAAAATGTAAATTATATATGGGCAGCACGGTGGCGCTGTTGGTAGAGCTGCCGCCTCTCAGTGAGTAGGTCGCTGAAGGATTAGATACCTTTTAATACGATATTCTGATTGAACCTAAGATACAAGTGCACTGTAAGCCAAGTATTATCAATGGATTCACAAATGTTGGTTTGTGCAAACATATTTAGCTATTTCACACAAATGGGACTGATATTTTTCAACAACACAGGGTAATAATAATAATAATAATAATAATAATAATTAATTCAATTTATAACGCACTTTTCATTACTGAAAATCTCAAAGTGCTACACATATATTGAATGCTACACACATTCATAAACCGGTGGCGGCAGACCAAACAGGGATGTCTACATTCCTGGGGCCAAGCCCAGAAATCAAACTGAGTCACAGAACATCACAAAAAGAAATATAAAACACACACATAGTGACATTCTAAATACAGACCAACTGTTGCATACACATAAAATTACATAAAGTCCACGGTACAGACATATATAAACACAACTAATACATTAAACTCTTTGTGTCTTAATGAAGAACAAAGAAAAGCCACATACACACACAAGAACGTAAAAAATCTTGCTGGGGCAGAACAGCATGAGACCTGAGGGTCGTTGGCCTGGCAACCAGGATTTTATCAGTAGAACAGCCAATCACACACCAGAAGAAGCCGCATATTATCACACAACAACTAAGGAAAGTCAGCATTCTCGGGGGACCTTCGGCGGGACAGGTCTGATATGCTCACAACTTCTTGTGCACAATGAATTGTTCTATTTCCTGTTAAACTCTGATTATTCTATTAATCTGTGCCTGTCAATAAATCTTTATCATTTTTAAGACACGTCTGGCTCATTGAACACCGTTGAAAATCTCTTCAAATGGTGACCCTTGACGTTCTGACAGCCGTGTCTATCTGATTAGGAAGGACGACGACTGCTTCCTGACCTGAGAGTGCAGCGGAGCTCCAGACAACAACTAAGGTGAGTCATGCCGAGAATTACTCTAACATGACGATTCGGCCCACTATCCAAATTACTTTGCACTCCGGTCAAAAAGCGGTCTTGTGATAGGGATCTGCTTATTTAAGTTAAAATACTCTGGATTCGGCCTGGCACAGGTTACAGTTTAACCAGACTCGTTTGGGTGTGGGCGCTTCCCGCCGCTCGGTGTTCACACCGAGGCGCGTATGTGTGTGCGTTGCGTGATCGTTGAGTTTGCTTAGTGTATGTCGGGTGTTCGTTGTAAATATTTTATTACTTACTTTTTGGGGGGACAAACGTGTTCGGTTCGGTCGTGGGTAGCATTCTGTGGCTGCCGGATTCACGGGGGCGGGGTAACTCCCGCTTAGTGGCCGGAGGGGGAAACAGAACCTCATTGACTAGTTTCATTTCACGTTTCCGGATGCGTTCGATTATCGAGTAGCTGGACTAAGGCGGCCAATCTTGGGTACACAAATATGCGTTCAGGATTTTCCCAGAATCCGATGCGTGTTTCGTGGGTAAACTGGTCGCTGCCGCTTGGATTGACATCGTAACGTTTAACCCGTTGCCCGATGTCGTCAGGGAAGGCGCCGGAAGTCACTTGGGAAGTGAACCTACGTGTCTCTGTGCTTTGCGGGAACTCACAGCAGTCACGTGGTAGACACCGCCCCAGTGTGCCTACGTCAGCCTTGCAAACTGACTTGTGGAATTCGCCCTGGGGGTGTAGGACAAGACCGAGGAAGGGTCTGTCAGGGAAAATCACGCCACCCCAGGGTACCTGTGTCAACCTTACAAATTGACCGTGGAATTCGCCCTGGGGGGTAAGACCTGTGTTGGATTCACTCCTCCCATTTTCCACTAGAGGGCTCTATAGCTTTACTTTTTGTTTAAGTGAGTTGACGGTTAAACAGGAAGTGAATCAATGGCGGACCAGAAGTGGGTTTTATTTAGCCGTTAGCTGAAAATAACAAGCCAAATCTAACATAAAATCATATCTTACTTGTGTTTATGATTATTGCCCAACGTGGTAAGTTATATTTAATGCTGTAAGATGTGAGAGATATGTTATTTTGTAGTTCTAAGCGTGGGTTTTGGTGAATTAGCTTAGAGCTAATAAGATGCTAATGGGTAGCAGCTAGTTAGCTAACTTTCATTTATTTATTTATTCATTTTATAAAAAAGAAACATGTTTCTTGTATAAAAAAGAAAATATAAAATGAAAGGCTAGTTAGCTAAATGATAGCTTTGTTGCTGCACTGTGATATTTAAATGCTGATGTTTATAACTGGTTGGTTAAATCTATTCTAGTTCTTAAGTATATGTTTAATCTATTCAATCAAATTAATATATTTAATCAATTTAATTTTATTCAATTAATCTATTTTAATCTATTCTAGTTCTTAAGTCTATGTTTAAGTTTGTGTTTATTTGAATTTTGCAATACTAAGTATTGGCATTTTGTTTATTTTATTTACAGTTTAACCGGCATGTTCGTGTGAAAACACTCGGCAATTAAAGGCAACAATAACAACAACAACAACGACCTTATGTTCTTTGTAACATAAAGTTAAACACGAGGCAACCATGTCTGAAGACCTTGCAGCACTAAAGAGGAAGAGAGGACAAGCTAAAGCAGCTGTAACTAAGATGATAACAACTGCAAATGAAAAAATCAGAGAAAATAAGCCAGAAGAATTAAGGTCAGTGCTGCAAAGCCTCGACTTAGCACTTGCACAGCTTCGACAAATTCATAGATGCTATCATACCCAGCTCACCGATGATATTGACAAAGAAGAGTCTGATGCTTATGAGAAGCTTATATTGATGAACGTTCATGATGTGCGTCACGAGGCTCTAGCCTGGCTGCAAGAAGAGGAAGATGGAGCTGGTGTCCATCCAAATGTTGATGATGAGTCAGATGTCACTAAAGTTGATTTATTTAGTGAACCACCAGCTGACATGAAAGATAAAAATTCCACATCAGCAGAACTGGAGAAAATCCAAGCCCTAAGGAAGAAAGAGAAGGAGAACTTTGAGCTACAAATTAGACTCAACAAGGTGGAGTTTGAGCTGGAACTTCAGCGAATACATCACAAGGCTGAGCTGGACGCACAGATGCTACATAATCAGCAAAAGATGCAAGCCCTAGCTGCAGATCTTCATTCTACACCTATAACTGGAAACATCCCTACAATAATACAACCATCGCCATCCCAGATAGCAGATGATTCAATCTCACAACTGCTAGAGTTTTCAAGGCAGCAGTTTCAAGCCCAAGTAGACTCTCTCAGGCTCCCACCGACAGATATGATCAAGTTTGATGGTGACCCCCTCCAGTATTGGAAGTTCATGAGACTTTTTACCACAATGGTGGACAAAGAGTCTGTTTCTGCTGAAGAAAAGTTAACTCGTCTGCACCAGTACACAGAAGGAAAAGCTCAAGATGCTATTAGTCACTGTCTATACAACCTCAGTCCCAGTGCAGGTTTCAAAGAAGCACTTGAGCGACTAAAATCAAGATTTGGAAATCCTCATTCCATCTCCCAAGCTTGGGTTGAAAAGGTTTTGAACTTTAAAGAGATAAGAGACAGTACACAACTGAGAGACTTCGCAGACCAACTAAGAGGCTGTAAGGACACACTTGCTGCCATGAAATGTGAAGAAGAGCTTAGTGGCCGCCACACATTAGTTGAGATAATTAGCAAGCTACCATCAGATCTTTAACCAAGTGGTTAAATAAAAATCATGACATCACAAAGGAGGGACGTCTACCGAAACTCGACGACGTTGTCAGCTTTGTGGAGACAGAGGCTGAAAAGAGATCTGATCCAGTCTTTGGTGGGTTAATTAGCTACAAGGAGAAGCCAAACAACTTTACATCACCTACCACAGTCTCTAAGAAACATCATCAAAGCTACCCCACCACTGTCAAGGCAGCTGCAGTCCAGGAGAATAAGCCCACACGTACCAAGCAGCCAGCTTATTTAAAATGTTTCAAATGTTCAGAGCACCATTTCTTAAACCAGTGCCCAGATTTCAGATCACTAACAGTGCCAGAGCGTCTTGTGTTCGTTCAAGGAAAGAACCTGTGTCAAAATTGTTTTATGATGGGTCACAACGCTGAGATTTGCACACGCAATTGGGTGTGCAACGTTCCTGGCTGTGGACAGAAACATAACACATGGCTGCATCCTAACCACACTAACAGACAGAACGCTACAGCAGGGCAGGCTACCACTGATGAAAAAACTACCCAACAAACACAACCTACCAGATCACCTAATGTCACCTGTGGGTTCGCTGGAGCTGCAAATGGAAAAGTTTGTTTGCCTATTGTTCCTGTGGTCGTTAGGGGCAAAGCTACAAACATCAGTTCTGTCACATATGCATTACTAGATCCTGGAGCCAACACCAGTTTAGTGTCAGAAGAACTGACCAAGAGACTCAAGGTCAAAGGCAAGCCTGCAAGGTTAGACCTTGATACAGTAGGAAGTAGCCAAGAAGGAATATTTACTAGAAGTGTAGATCTTGAGATTAGCGCTCTACACAATGACAGCATCTACACGCTTAATGGTGTGAGAACACTTAAGAAATTAAACATAGGACTTAGCTGTCTCGCGACACCTGACGAGGTAGCCAGATGGGATCACTTAGCAGACATCCCTATTCCCAGCATCAAGGCCAATGATGTGCACCTCGTCATTGGACAAGATGCTCCACGTCTTCTCAGAGTTGAAGAGTACCGCGTGGGAGGTGATAATGACCCTTACGCTACAAGAACAGTACTCGGCTGGGCCATAAATGGACCCGTCAATTACAACGAAGGTAGGAAGGCTAAGGCCTACTTCCTCAAGTCAGATCAAAGTCTGCAGACACAAGTGGAAAGATTTTGGAAACTTGATGACCCCACTCAAGATAACAATCTGTCAATCAATGACCAGAAGGTATTAAACTGTGGGAAAACTCACTTTCCAAAGAAGGCTCACACTACACCTTAGACATACCTTTTAAGAAAGAAGCAGTTACACTGCCTAACAATATCAACTTAGCAACACAGAGACTACAACTACTGGAACGCAGATTAACAAAGGACCCAGACCTGAAAGACAAGTACGTGGAGGCAATGAAGTCAACCGTCAATAAAGGACATGCAGAGGAGGTCCCAGCCTCTTCGCTTGACCGCACTGATGGTAAAGTGTTGTATCTCCCATATCACCCAGTAACTCATCCGCGCAAGCCTGGAAAGGTTCGAGTCGTCTTTGACTGCGCAGCCAAGTACGATGGAACATCTCTCAACGACGTCATCCACCAGGGACCAGATCTGACAAACAAATTAATAAATGTACTGATCCGCTTCCGCCAAGGTCCAGTTGCTGTAATGGCAGACATTGAGGGAATGTTCAATCAGATACATGTAACTCTGGAACACAGAGATGTGTTACGGTTCCTGTGGTGGAAAGACCACGATCCTAACAATGAGGTAGTTACTTACCGTATGACATCTCACCTCTTTGGCGGAGTATGGTCTCCAAGCGCAGCAAGTTTTGCATTGAGGAGATGTGCATCAGATCATGCACATCTGTATGACACAGATACCATCTCCACTATAGAACAAAACTTCTACGTGGATGATTGCCTGAAATCCTCAGACTCACCTCAACAAGCCATCCGTCTAGCAGCGCAGCTGATCGACCTACTCATGCAAGGAGGGTTTCGCTTGACTAAATGGACAAGCAATTCAACAAAGGTCCTGAAGTCTATCCCAGAGGAGGGACATGCAAATCAAGTGCCATTGTTGGACCTGGATGGAGATCCATCATTGGAAAGAGCTCTGGGGGTGTTCTGGGACACAATAGATGACTGCATCACCTTCATTATCAAGGTCAAGGACAAACCCAGCACAAAAAGAGGCATGCTAAGCACAATAAGTTCAGTTTATGACCCCCTGGGGTTAGTTGGCCCGTTCATTCTACGGGGAAAGACACTATTTCAGACACTATGTCGCATGAAGCGAGGTTGGGATGAAACCATCCCAAGTGACATTGCTGAGCAATGTGGAGGTTAGACGACCGGCCAATACACAAGCTATGTTTGCTAGAATGAAATATGAATGAGTAGGCTCTAATTACCTTCAGCTTGTGTGTTTTTTCTTTTCTTCATATGTTATAGATGAATTTTCTTATTTTCATGTTCACGATTACTGTAAACTGTTAATTATTACTCTAAGTCAAGTTATCACCATGAAAATATGTAACAGATATTTTCATTTGAAAGGTTTCTTATTACAAGGTTAAATTTGAGTAGTTAAGTAAGGTTATTTAATTCTAGCTTGTCGCTCACCAATTTTCTCGGATGACCGTCTATCGAGGTCATCGGGGCCGGGATGTTGGATTCACTCCTCCCATTTTCCACTAGAGGGCTCTATAGCTTTACTTTTTGTTTAAGTGAGTTGACGGTTAAACAGGAAGTGAATCAACGGCGGACCGGAAGTGGGTTTTATTTAGCCGTTAGCTGAAAATAACAAGCCAAATCTAACATAAAATCATATCTTACTTGTGTTCATGATTATTGCCCAACGTGGTAAGTTATATTTAATGCTGTA
>JBBPBX010053607.1:6330-23781 GCA_038048925.1 Garcialebias charrua | reverse complement strand
CTGTGTCTGCAGAATCACCAGGTGATGGCACGGACGACACAGGTGACGACAGTGTAGGGGTCTCATCTATGTACAATGAAAGAAAAAGTGGAATAAAAGTTGTTGTGCTCAGTTCTTCAATGGTGTTTTTACTTTCTATAAAACGGCTAATTTGATTGCAACAAACCTGTGTCATATTTGATGGTTAGCACACCAGTGGAGGGATCTTTAATAACGTCTTTGATGTCTTTGAATAACTTCAAAGACATCATCATCTAGCTCAGTTCCTGAAGTGTCAATAACTTTGACTCCTTCTGTAACAGCTTGAATGCCAAACTTTTCAAATGCTATAACAAAAAATAAAATAAAAAAGAAATCACAGAAAACATGTTATAATTTTGCTTTTAAAATTTATAAAATAATTTTCACACGTCACTTTTATGAAATCTGTACATAATATTAAAATTAACACAAACATTTACTACTTAACACTTACCCATACTCTGATTATAAATGTGGATGACATTGGACAAGAGGTAATGTTTTGATTTGACACCATTGAACACTCATCAAAATAAAATACAACAAACTTTACCTGCAATAAAAAATCCTTTTAAAGTAGGCTCTGTTAGTCGAACAAACTTTTGACACTCTCCAAGCTTTACTTTCAGGAGCATGATCACTGCAAAAGGTAAAAACCTTACATTTAGAATTTCAGAAGGGCTGCCGAAGTTAAATTTGAAAACCATAAAAATGCACAAGATTCAATTTAAATTAGCTTTAACTGTTCATAAGCTATATGTTGCTAAACAAAAAATACAGCCATAAGTACAGATAACGTGCTTAAAATAACACGTAAAAACACGTAAAAATGGCAAGACTGTTTTCCTGTTTACTGTAATTTGCTGAAGACGCAATGAAATATGGGTACATTCGGCGCGTAGGCTACTCAGAGGCAGACGTTTTTGACTGCAACCCATGAATTGAGACAGCTATTTTGTTGTAATTAAGAATAATTTAATCTAGGTTTAATAAATAGTGTCGTAGCTTTCACAAGAGTGCTGATTAAAGACAACACAGTAGCTGCTGCAACCATAGGGCTGCAACAGCTGCTGTTTCTTCGTTCACATTCCGAGATGACGTAGTTTCAAGCGCGTTCACGTACGTGTTGCTGCTGCACATCCAGTCTTCATGAAACAAAGTCCACACAGCTTGGATGTGCGCTCGTTTTTTAACAAGAACGCCATGAGACCGCAGCGAGATGCTAACGGCTAAATGCTGCGCGTGCTTCGCGATAATAGCTCCGTGCTGAAACACGCCCAGGAAATTTTGTTCCGCGGCGCATATCTTCAATGAGTGGAAAAAAAAAAAAACGAAACGGTACGCAGATGGACGATATTCTCCCCAAATACACAGCACACAAATAAAAAACAAAATTGTATTATTTTCTGTCAATGCCAGCTCTAATCCTGGTTAAGGATTCACCAGGGGAAAGCGCGTTGGGTGGATTTGCCGCGCTTTGCTACGCTAACTCGTTAGCAGCTAGCTAAACCAACATACACGTTCTGTATAATAAAGTCATGAAATCCGCGTTTTGGTCACCAACAAAGAATATGCTAGGAACTCCCCATATCGTATAAAATCTCAATAAACTAAGTAAAATGTAGTTATGAATTCAGTGCTAAGCTAAATAGTAATAGTCGAACCTACACCACATTACAGTATTTTCTTAAAATAGACTAACTGTAAACGTGATAGTTGGCAAATATGCATGTAATATAATTCAATTAAAACTACAAATTCTTCATTTCTTACTAAGTCAACTTACCTCTGCTCAGACGAATGGATGAAGAGAAAATGGCGTCAGCAGAAATTCAGTGGGAGGAGCTTTCCAGAGTTTTTTCAGCACGTGCTACTCGACACCAAGATTTTTCACCAACACTGGGGGGCGTATTACTCACAACTGTGTTTTATAAATTCTGATAGAGTTATTGCACTTTGACTCTGTTATTTTAACTCAGCTGATTTTGCTGTGTAGAGAAAAAGCCCCAGCGGCTGCCCTGGGGTCGGGTAATGCAATAAACTGGAATGGGTGAAGGGGCCTGTCACACAGAGGCGACAGCCTTACAAACTGCAACGGGACTTTGTGTTTGCGTCTCTACAGGAATTCCTGCTAACACAGACATACAGGGAACCCCCGATCTACGAACGAGTTTGGGACCTAAGAACCGTTCGCAGCTCGATCCGTTCGTAGGTAGGGGGTGAAAATTATATTTAAAAAAAAAAATTATTCATTCATTCATTCATTCAACCTTTATTTATCATGCTAACGGAGCGCGCGCACACATTTAAGCATGTAAAGTAGTGTACTGTAATGTTAAACATTGCTATTCACATTTACAGAATAAATAAAAATATATTTTCTTACTTTGAGATGGTCAAAGCCGACATAGGTTGCCATGCGTTGATTGTTTTCGGGCCAAGCAGCGCGGGGGCCGGCAAGCCACCGCAGCTGCTCCAGACCTGTGTTAGCTAGCTGGCTAGCTTCTGCTAGCCAAGCCATGAGCTAGTGTTGGAGCGGCGGCGCGATCAATCTGCAGCTGCTGCTCCAGCCGCTGCTCCAGCCTGAGACGTCCACAGAGCTATTCCAGCTAGTAATTAATCCATATGATGCGATCCTGGTCACCAGTGTTCAAAAGGCCGGCTCCCGTGTTAGCTCCAGTGTTAGCTCTGGAGCTAGCCAGGCCGGAGGTGTAGCCAGGCCGGCCGGAGGTGTTCGCACGGCGGCCTGGCACGATCGGCGATAAATCCGCTGCTGCCTGAGACATCCACAAAGTTCACAGAGACGTTTCCAGCTAGTAATAGACCTTTTACCAGTTGACGTCATCACGCAAAGCTCGCCTGAAACGAGCGTTCTGATTGGACGGCAAAAAGCCCTAACCGGATTCAGGGGCTAAGCAAGGGGTCGATGAGCTTCGTAATGATAGCGAGTTGTAATTTAGAAGCTTGTTTTCTTAAAATAGTGAACAACCGCTGGTCAAAATGCCTGAACATTGTGCCGCGGACACGAGAGGAGGAAACCGCACGCCCATACACATTGTCTTAGACAGGGTTGCTTTTTTGGCTACAGATGAACCGTGCGCGCGGGGCTGCCTGCACCTTCACCCAGCCAGTAGCCACTAAGTCCCGGCTACACCTGATCCAGTGCGCCCTGGAGGTCCAGAACCGGCTGGACCCAGCTAGGAGCCACTAAGTCCTGGCTACAGATGAACCGTGCGCGCGGGGCTGCCTGCACCTTCACCCAGCCAGGAGCCACTAAGTCCCGGCTCAAAAAATCATGCATTTACTGGTAGCTTAATGATTTTAGAAGATTCGGTTAACGGTTGGCTTATCAAACGTTTTGACATTCCACTCACCTGCTCTTCAGTGGGGCCGAAGGAAGAATCTCCTTGCATGTCGCAGGTCGAAACAGGCAGAAACCCCAACACACGCAGCGGAGACCGAAGAACAACGCGGTCTCGTCGAACTAGCTAGCTGCTGCTAGCTTAGCAGCTGTCCAGTAGCATTCCGCTGCGGGAGATCGTTCTCCGCCCTGTCTGTTTCCCATATCCAAGATGTAATGTAGGAACGTAATCCACGGAGCTTGGATCATTAATGTCCATGCCAGATAAAAAACGCACACACGTTGATGCTTCGTGCCGGGGTGAAATCCTGCCTGTACCGGCCGGCGGTGGTACTGGTTTGCTCCACATCTTCCTTCTTTTAGTCGCTCTACTCGACTTTCCCAGAGGGACGTTGTAAAACGAACAAGTCTCACCTTCTTCTTTTACTCGTTGAAGTTGCCTGGAACAATTATAAACACAATAAAAGTCTTATTTCTCCATCGCGACCGTTGCCAGTAACGACAACGTACCCGTGCTTCCGGAAAATTCTGGAAAAATGCGAGTGCGCATGCGCGATGACGTCAACTGGTAAAAGGTCTATTAATCCATATGAAGCCATCCTGGTCACCAGTCTTCGTCCGGCTCTCGGCAGCTAACCTAAGATGGCGTCCGGTGTTCTACATTAATTTGTGACCGGAGACCCCAGTGACTGAACCTAAAATAGCGTCCGGTGTTCTACATTAATTTGTGACCGTGTAAACTGAAGACCTACTTCCTGTTGCCCAAGATTGCTCAAAAATTGCTCAAAAATGATCAGAAATGATCTTTTTTATCATAATTATTATTTATAAAGCCTTTAAAACAACCAGAACATGAAATTAAGAACATTTAAACACAAAAAAAAAAAAAAATTTTTTTTTTTTTTTTTTAATACAGTAATTTCATATTTTTATTAAATATGATATGTTCGTAGGTCCCGTGGTTCGCAGGTCGATGGGGTCGTAGGTCGGGGGTTACCTGTATTTATCACTGGGGCCAATCATCAGGTGGGTATCAGCTGCAGGCAGAGAAAGGAAGCATGCACTTGTGTCTAAATAAAGATCCGTAGGAGGTGGAAGTTAGAACCTGTGTCAAAGTGGGACCCACACAGATGATGTGATGTCAGCTGATGTAAGCTGTGTTAGGAGAGCAACACACTTTAAGAAAACAGTGACTAACACACTAAAGTGATGAAATGTCAGATTTACCTAAATTAGTTATGTCAGCTACTTCCAATAAATGTGGTTGTTTATTTAAATATAAAAAGGTAATGTGTACCTAAAATCTTTGTCTTTATCAGTTTATTAATGAGAAAATCAATAGTACATGGAGCAACATAGTTTTCCTAGAGGGAAAACAAATAGAAATGGTCTCCACCTACATATCTAGGTTTCAACATTGACAATGAACTGTCATTTAAAACCCACATCTCCAAAATGGCCACTAAACTCAAACTGAAGCTAGGCTTCTACAAAGTACTTCAGAAACAAATCCTGCTTCTCATGCAAAGCCAGGAGAACATTAGTAGCTGCAACATTCATGCCGATATTAGACTATGGGGACATGCTGTACATGAGTGCTGCATCAAAATACCTACAGTCCTTAGACTCCATTTACCACAGTGCCCTTCGGTTCATTACTGACTCCAGTTATCGCACTCATCACTGTGAGCTTTACGTCAAATCTGGCTGGTCAAATCTGGCTGGTCATCTCTCAGCACTCGATACACTCACTGGATATCCTTTATCTACAAGACCCTCCTAAACCTATCCCGTCATACCTCACCTCCTTAATACAAACATCACACAGTCATTACTCCCTGCGCTCTAACGATCTAGTCCTCCTGTCAGTTCCTCCGGTCAGAACTGAACTAGGAAAAAGAGCATTCAGCTTCGCCATCCCCTCAGCCTGGAACAACTTACAGACAGATCTGAAACTATCAACATTCATCTCTCTTAGATACTTCATGTCAACCATATTAAATAATGTCAAGTAACTTGACCATTGCAGATGTTTCTAAACACTACTTATCCAATATACATGTCATTGTTGACTTTTAACTGTACTACTCAACCGATGTCTGTATGTTTTTGTATATATAATGCCCATATAAGTCTGTGTTAGCCTGATGGTTTTGAACTGTCAACATCTACGGTATTTATTGTGATTGTAAAAAAATAAAAAAAGGTGTTCAATACAAGAACAACTGGACTCTATTTGTTACGGAAAACGTTTCGCTTCCCATCCGGGGAGCTTTATCAATTCAATGAGCAGACTGTGTGAGTGTGGAGTCAAGTCCAGTTGTTCTTGTATTGAACGCCTTTTTTGATTTTGTCATGTCCTGGACGACTGAGAACCTTCACCAGCATATTGTGATTGTAGTTTTCTTTATTTTCTTTTTGTGATAAATGCAAATGCTTATTGTAATTTACCATGTGACGTGTGCTGCTGACCACTTGACCAGGCCACCCTTGTAAAAGAGATCTCGATCTCAACGGGCTCTACCTGGTAAAATAAAGGTGATTGATTGATTGATTGACTGATTGAATATGGATTAAAAGTTCTTTACAAATAATGACTCCTAACCCTCCAAAAAAATTATAAGTCTGATTCTCTGGACATTCAAAAAATAAAACAAACAAACAAACAAACAATAAAATGTAGAAACGTTTCATCTTTCATCCTAATTACTTCTTCAGCCTGAAGAGCTGTTCAGCTCAGTCTTATGAATAGCACCTTCTCATAAACCGTGTTTCCATCTATTTTCAATTCGAATTTTGAGCGAATTTTTGAAAATTCGCAAAAATGTAAATAAAAATTAATGTGAATCAGAAGCGTTTCCATCAACTGGCTTGAAGCGAATCTTTTTTTTTTTTTTTTTTTTTTTTTTTTTTTTATTGAACAAAATGTACAAAACAAACAGGTATTGTAATTAACAAACAGCACCACAAAAACAGTAACAAAGATATGTAAACAAAGTCCGTTGTAAACAAGCAGGACAAATTACATATTATAAACAGAGATACTATTTAAAAACAGAGAAAAAAAAATGAAAACTTAGTCAGAGGATTCAGGAAAAAATAATTCGTAATTAGAAAGAAACAAATTAGCTTTTTTGTTATTAACCATTTTAAGGGAGTCAATCAAATATTTTAGCTCTGATTGAAAATGAATAAAATTCGGTATTGAATTAGCAAATTTTTGTTTATGGATAAAAAATTTGGCATATAAAATGATAAAATTGAGTAAATGTTCGAACTTACGATTTTCAGAGTTAGTATAATAGCAAATAATATTTTGGAGATTTAATGTGCATGCAATTTTAGTCGATTGAAAAATGTGAGATTCAAGGTCACTCCAAAATTTCTTGGATATGTCACAAGTAAAAAATAAATGTGATATAGTTTCTGAGTTATTTTTACAAAAAGTACAAGAGTCATTGATATCTGTGAATTTAGCAATGATACAGTTCACGGGATATATGTTGTGTAAAATTTTAAAGTGTACTTCTTTAGCTTTGTTAGAAATACAGAACTTGTGGGGTAAGAGCCAGGCCCTTCTCCAATTTATGTTATCAATTTGAGCTCTCCAATAAAATTTACCTCTGGGAGCCACATATTTTTTCTTATGAAAGCACTGGCGTATGTGTCTATTGTTACATTTTTTATCTGTAAGTTTAATTCCTTCCAGAGTGAGCGTGGGTAGAGTTTTCGTAAACTCACTGTAACATAAGTGACTTTTAACGAGTTGAATTAATTATTTAGGAATAGCATTGGTTATCATCTTAAATTCTCTGAAAGGAATGGGAAAACCATGGACAGACATAAAGTTCTCATAAGACAGCATATTGCCAGCATTATCAAAAAGATTAAGGATGTGGTTGATATCTTTTTTGAACCAGTTAAGAGAAAAAATTGATTTATTCCTAATTTCCAAGCTAGGAGGGCTTGTTGATGAAATTTGGATAATTTGATGGGTAATTTGTTGGGTAAAAAGTTACATTTCAAAAGAAAAGACAGGCCTCCTATTCGGTTAAATATATGGTTTGGTATGAAAAACCACAATGAATCAGGATTTATAAGACATTTTTTTAACCAGTTAACCTTGAAGGTGTTGATGGTATCAAAATAATCTAGGACTTCAAGACCACCTTCTGCTCTACTGTTTGAGAGTACACCTTTCTTAAGTTTATGAGATTTATTCTTCCAAATGAAATTTAAAAAAATTTTGTTGACTTCTGCAGCTGTAGAATCATTCACAAAAAGAGATAAGGATGGATATACAAAACGAGATAAGCCTTCCGCTTTAGACAGAAGAACTCTACCAAAGACAGACAAGTCTCTTTGAAGCCATGAGTTAAAAATGAATTTAGTTTTAGTTATTCTGTTGGAAAAATTTAAATGCTGCCTGGCAATAAGATTTTTAGTTATAGAAATACCTAGATATTTAACTGTTTCTTTAACTGGAATATTACAGATCGTAGCATCATTGCAATTATGAAGAGGCAGAATTTCACATTTGGACAGATTTAGTTTTAAACCTGACGCATTTGAAAATTGGTCAATCAAGTTAATAGAGTTAGGCAATTGATGTTTATCTTTTAAAAATATGGTTGTGTCATCGGCAAGTTGGGAAATCTTTAATTCTCTTCCAAAAATTGAAATGCCTTCAAATTTTTTATCATTAACTATGTGAATTGACAATAACTCGATGACAATAATAAATAAAAAGGGTGAAATCGGGCAGCCTTGGCGAACACCTCTGTTAATCTGGAATCTTTTAGAAGTGTTCATATTAATTATCACAGAGCTATTAATATCACTATAAAACATATTGACAATATTAATAAATGATTGACCAAAACCAAATGCCCTGAGGGAGTGCAGAAGAAATTTATGCTCAATCGTGTCAAAGGCTTTATAAAAGTCTAGAAACAAAATAAGTGCTTCAGAATTTACCTCACTAGCATAATCAATTAAATCCAAAACTAGTCTAATGTTATTGCTAATATGACGATTTTTCATAAAGCCAGTCTGGGTTTCAGCAATTATTGTTAAGAGAGTTATAGGGCGCCAATTCTCAATTATTAAGGGGTCTTTATCGGGTTTTGGAATAAGAGCTATGATACCCTGCTTCATTGTAGATGACATCTCCCCATGCTTAATGCATTCTTTATACATACAAAACAACGGGTTTTGAATAAATTCCCAAAAGTGAACGTAAAACTCTACAGATAAACCGTCAATACCTGGTGATTTTCCTTTCTTCATTGAGAATAAAGCATTTTGGATTTCTATCATCGAAAGGGTAGAATCACAGTGAGATTTAAAGTCATTGTCAATTGAAGGTACATTAAGACAAATGTGATTTAGAAAATCAGTGCAATTATCTGCATTAAAGTTAGATTGATAAAGTTTTTCATAAAATTCTGAGATGGATTTATTAATTGAATCTGGATCTGTCGACACCATTCCATCAATATTAAGAGCAATTAAAGATTTCCTTTTTGCATTTCTTTTTTCTAGGGCAAAAAAGTAGCTAGTATTCTTTTCCCCTTCCTCCAGCCATTTAGCTCTAGATCTAATAAATGAACCTTTTGCCACATCTAAATAAAATTGATCCAACTTCAACTGAACTTTTTTCATTTCAAGCTCTTCCTCTGTGGTAAGTTGTTTTGTTTCCATTAAACGGTTAAGTTTGTACATTAATTCGGTTTCTATTCTGTGTTTTTCATTCTTTAGCTCTTTGCTTCTTTTAATAGCAGCAGATCTGACTTTATATTTGAAAAATTCCCATTTGATCCTGTATTGATCATTTATGCCATCATTGAGGATTTCTTTAACAAGGTTTTTAACTGTATTGTTGAATAACGTATCTTTCAAAAGGGAATTGTTGAATTTCCAATAACCTCTCATGCCACAGTTTTTCTGCAATGCCGCTAATTTCAGATTGATCAATTTATGATCAGATAAAGGGGCGTTAAGATGGCTAATATCTTTAACATATTGTAAGGAAGAGGATGAAATCAAAAATAAATCAATCCTAGATTTCAGGGAATGATTACTATTACACCATGTAAATCCCTCATTAGAGGGGTTATAAAAGCGCCAAACATCAGTCAATGAAAGATTAGAACAAAGTAATGAAATAAGATTATTTTGTATGTTAAAATTTGGTTTAGGAGGATATCTGTCAGTTGTATTATTTGGACATTCATTGAAATCACCGCCTAAAATTATAAATGAACCCTGGTATTTCTTTTGGAGATCTTTTATTCTTTCTGTTATGTCATTAAATAATATGCGGTTGGAAGAATGTGAATTAAATCCATATAAATTGCAAATAATAAAGTTAGTATTATCTTGTTTAATTATTAATATTATCCATCTACCATCATCAGAAGGCACTGCTTCTAGAACATCCCCCTTAAATTTGTGTAAAAGAATTAATACCCCTGCTGAATGATTAGTCCCATGACTAAAATAAGCTGTGTTTCCCCATTGTGATTTCCAAAATTTAGTGTCTAATTCACAGGAATGAGTTTCTTGAAGTAAAATTAAATCTGACTCCATTCTTCTGCTAAATAAAAAAACTGCTTTTCTTTTAGTTACGTCCCTAATACCTCTGACATTCAAAGAAATGATGTTAAGAGAATTAAACATGAAAACACAAAAACAAACAAACAAACAAAATTATATACTGTATAAGATGTGCTGAAGATTCACCAAGAACGAGGTGGTGATTAACAACCGTTTAAAATTTGGTTAACATCTTGTAAATTCTTTTTCCTTTTTTTTCTTTAAGCCTTATATTATCACTACATTTAACAATTTAAATTGGAATAATAATAATGAAATGGAACAAATAGGATCTAGTAGCTCTGGAGCGTTGGCAAAAGGAAAAAAGAAAAAAACACAAAGTAGAACAAAGTACTGTAGAATAACTTGACCCTATGTTTTGAAAAAACGAGAAGCATCCTAAAAACCTAAACAGCATTAATGTAAGAAAACTAGCGTATAATAAGAAAATACTAAATTCTGTATGTGAATATAAGATTTCCAGAGTAACAAATAAAAATAGAAGATAGAAAATGCAAGCAATAAATTGCCCTTATGGTAAACTCAAGTAATGGTCTCAACAATTTGAAAGCATATGAGAAGTATAATAGATCAGGGAATTAAAGTTGGGGTAAAGCATAAGTACAGTATGTCTTTAGGTTACCTCTGGACAGTCAATTTTTTTCCCATTAATAAACACAGACAGGCCGCGGAAAGAAGCCTTCTTCCCTTCATCTCTAGCCTTCTTCACCATGGGCCAGAGTTTCTCTCTGACTTCCTTTTCTTTTGGAGAAAGCACCTCCGTGATCCTCAATCTGTTGTCGAGAAGAAACCTTGAGCCTTTAGCTTCTCTCCACACAGCATCCCGAACTCGTCTCAGTGCGAAGAGGATGATTGTTGATCTTCTGGACTCGTCCTGACGCTGTCTCCCCACGCGGTGCACAAGGTCGATGCCATTATCCAGGACGGTGCGGAGTTTAGGAGCCATTTTGCCAAGGATGTCGACAGTCTTGGATCTTATGTCTTCTCCCTCGACCTCTTTTACTCCGTGGAGCTTCAGAGACCATCTCCGGCTGTAGCGCTGGCAATCATCTATTTCTGTCTTCAGTGCCTTATTTTCTGCTTTTAGTTTCTGAATTTCCTCTTTCACAGTGTCCAGAGACTCTTTTTGTTGGTTAACATCTAGAGTAAGTTGCTGGACTGTTGTTGTAAGCTTCTCCATCTGCACTGAGGTTGATTCAGTTGTTTTTTTAATGGCGGAGACTGTACGGAAAGTTTCATCTTGTTTTTTTGCGAGCTTATGGATAGCTTCCAAAATTTCTGCATTTTCATCCCCACCAAACTTTACCTTTTTTATTGGAGGTTTAAGAGGTGAATCAGGCAGAGGCGTTGCAAGGCACACTTGAACAGGATTTTGGTTAGTTTCAAACCAGCTGGCATCTTCCATGTGTCCTTCTGCCGACTGGCTCTCCGTTGGGGTGTTTAGCATGTTGCTGCTAGCATGCTCCATAGCAGTAGTCAAGGTTTTCCTGCCTCTTCGTTTACCCATTCAATTTAACATTCCTTCAGTTTAAGGCAATATATGATGTGCAACCTGACGCAGAAACAGGGTATAACATTGGTTGTATAACCAAGAACCACCTAAATTACCCAACCGCGTGAAAAACACACGTCCGTGTAGGTAGACGCCATCTTGGCTCCCCCCATTACAGCTGGGTGGCTTGAAGCGAATCCACCAGGCCACGCAAAGCGGCCTTACGTCAGACGTCAGCGTCATTACGTCAGACGTCAGCATTACGCATGTCTACAGTAAACAGGAAGTAGTGGTTGAAAACAGGAACCGAACCACACATCTCGGCAAAATGGAGAGAATATTTCAGGAATGTGTTGCTATCGGGCAAGTTGTATTTATTCTGTCATGCCAACTAGTTTTAGCGATGTTACAAGTCAGTTTGTAATTCGAGCTTTCATATGGTTCTGTCCAGTGTGAACCACCATGTCAGAACTGCATTGAGTATAGCTGAAAAAATACTCAAGTAAACTCTTTCAAATCACTTCATATAGGACAGGATAACATTTCATTGTTGATTTCATACTTTGAAAATGAAAATGGTTCAAGGTTCTTTATTGTTTATCGCATCACATGTGGTACATGAGATGGAATGAAATTGTGTACTCAAGGTCCCATTTTACACCCATAGATAGCAAAAATTTAAAGTACTGTATAGGAAAAAAGAACAGTATACAATTATCTAAGATATACGCTAATCAATAATAATGTACTGTCATATAACACGGTGTATTAAACAGCAGCCTGAACATGAGTCTGTTGTGCGCAGATGGGTGTGAATATAGCAACTTAAAGACAAGAAATCAGCAGCATGGATAATCAGCAGCATGGATAAAGTGACACATCACCAACTAAAGTGGCATTACAGTGATTTGTCTGGTTATAACGAGTGTAACAGCTTCAGGGTAGAAGCTGTTCCTCAGTCTGGTGGTTCTACACTTAATGCTCCTTACCCTCCTGCCTGAGGGGAGCGGGGCAAAAAGTGTGTGTGCTGGGTGAGCAGGGTCCTTCAGTGATGCAGGTGGCCTTCTTCCTGCATCTGGAGGTGTAGATGTCTGTGATGGTGGGGAGACTGACTCCAACATCTTCTGTGCAGCCTTCACCACTCTCTGCAAAGCTTTTCTTTCTGCAGCTGTGCAGCCTCCATGTCACATGTTGATGCTGGAGCACAGGATGCTCTCCACTGCACACCTGTAGAAGGAGATGAGGACTGAGCTTCTCAGTCCAGCTCGCTTCAGCTGCCTGAGGAAGTAGAGTCTCTGATGAGCTGATATGTAAAAATAATAGTACATTTATAAGTGGCATTTAATTACATGTATTCAGTTGCTTTATTTGCTCATGCATATTATTGCTTTAATGCAGCAATACCTACAGTTTTTGACAATTAAAAATGAACCAACAGTAGTAAATTCAAGGTACGTAAAAGAATGGGGCAGTTTAAAAATATCCAAATGTATTTTCTTAGAGTGAAAATGCAAACAGCAGCTGCATTAGCAAGTAGCCTTAGCCTTTCTGAAGCATGCTGGGGTACTTCCAACAAGATTATCTTCATATTTCTGCCAGAACAAATGCATATTGCAAAACCAATAACAACGCAAAGGTTTAAGAACTAACGTTAGCATGAACGGTTATCAAATATTGAGACTGTATTTGTGACTAGCCATTAATCTGGTTAGAACCCAATTCAGATTTCCCCAGTAATTCAATTAGCTATCTACACCAGTTCAGATCTTGTTTGTTCATAGCCTCTCCACAGAGCCCCACTTTTAAGAAATCATAACTTTGGTTTTAAACGTTCTCAGAGATTTGGAAATATTGCAATGACTTTTATTCCTCTCGTTGTTTTACTTTGTACAAGACATTGAAGTTGCAGATGATAGCTGTGGGATTACAGTAGAGTGCAGACTGTTAAATTTCAGGGTATTCACTGTATAATTTGGGGATTACAGCTCATAGATGTAAAAAGCTTGCATGTTCTGACTGTAAGCTGTGTCTGTCTTCAGTTGTTGTTTCTGCCTTTAGTTTTGTCCAAATCGAGCTATAGCAACTCTGTTTAGAAAAGATCAGGTGACAGACTGTCACAGCAGAAAGGTTTTTTTTCATCCAACCCTCAGAAACATTTTGGTTTCTTGGAACTCTTGGTCTATTTGTACAGGAAATACTGTCAATACATTTCAGGAGACAGAGTAATCTTGTTTTCCAGAGTTCAACATTCACCCAGCTGTCTCCTGTCATACCATCAATAAATAGGATTCCCTGACTGCCACAGGAAGCCGTGCAGAGATGCCATCACACAGACTCACAGTTTTAAACGACATCTGCCTTGAATCTTGAGCCATTCAAAGACTATGTTCTGCTTTTATTATTCTGCCATTAAAAACTTTGCTCAAGAGTTGGTCTTATTGTTACTGTAGACTTGGAAAAATTTGGTTTCTACCTACTGGTAAGTGTTTTCCACTGCTGGGATTGTTTTGTTCCCAAGAAAAGCACAAGAAAATTGTCCACGTGAAACTAGATTTCTCTAAATAAATTTTTGCCGGCTGTCAATTCATGAGTTTTGTTTATTTATTTTTTTATGTTACCAGTTGATTCAGTGCAAATCATATCCCAGTACAGTCAACAAGCATGGAAACACACCCTTCCACTACACCTGCTTCTGGGTGCACAAAGAGGTTGCACTCACACAGACACACTTTTACTTCCTAATGGGATTTGTTAACTGAAAAGGCCTTCTGGTCAAAACTCTCAGGGTCAGAACATTTATACTGCCTAATGTTTAGGAATGCATTTAAAAATTACTTCTTTTTTTTTTTTGGTTGCAAGCAGTGCCCAGGTGTGTGTTTGTAAAAAATATGGACAGACACCTCTGGTCAAGGTCAAACCTCATCTAAGCCAGCTGCTGCAAGGTCATTGATGAGTTTTTAAACATAGAAACAATAAAAAAAAATTGATAAATTTGTTAAATAACTAAACAACTGCACCACTATATTTCTTTTTTGAAAAGGCAAAGAAACTGTGCAAAAATTTGACAAAAATCCCAAACTTTCTGGAAGGGTAATATGAGGACTTGCCGCTGTGAGAAGCATTCCTCTTAAACAGCACAAATAAATCATGATGTCAAATATGGTTTTGTGCTTTATGATGAATGTTGTTTTGCTTCCTTGTGCAGGTAATGGTACCCTCAGCAAGCAAGCAGGTATTGATTATAAGCAGCTTTCTCTTCTAACAAAGATCAGTAAAAACCAGTCTGAGGAGGTCAGCTGCTCTTTGCCTTGTTGCTCATGCATGCCCATCTTTAAAATAAAAATTTAAAGAATTTAACCGCCCTGTTGTTTACTGGATGACATGCTTTGCTTTTATGGCAGGATCAATGGCAAGAGGATGAGATTGTTATAAAATTGCTGCATGTGAGAAATTGGACCACCAGGAAGAGCAGAGACTTCACCGAGTAGCATCTGAAACTCAGATTATTTACAGATCAAAGTTTGAACAGAGACAGAGTCAGTGGTCGGGGCTGGTTTGTTCTTATTGGTATTTCACCGAATTGCAAAGATAAAAGCTTGTGGATGAGATTTCCATTACGTCAGTCCCATTAAAGCCTGTTTGTCTCGTATAGAAACTGTTATTAAATACAATCATTCCTTTAGGTCTACAGAATGTTCTTTGTGCAACAAGGAGAGAAGTTTTATAGTTAACTTAATTATTGCAGGTCTTTAAAATAGATTTTTGTGCATTTTGTTCTTCTGTTGCTGAGGATATCAAATCACTAGGACACTAAATTATATTCTAAAGCAAACTCTTAAATCCTGTTTGCCTTCAGGAAATCTGATCTTTGCAGATGTGCTTCAAGCAGGTTTTGCCTCATGTGTTTTGGTGACTGTTGCTGCAGCGTATGAAGGCACTGACTTGCACACGTGGTGAGTTAAATCAAAAATAAAGTGTATAAATACTTTAAAGGATTTTCGCATGCTGAAAAGAAAACCAAGCTAATTCAGGTTGGCCCCCAGATGCACATCTCCATTCAGTAGACTGTTCATTAGCACGATCATAGAACATTAAGAAGCTGCTTTTCTTTATTTTTGACTCTTTATTTTCTTCTTTATTGCCATAGTTGTGTTTATTCTGTCCCACAAACGTTAGAGATACTCATTAAGCTAAACAAAGAATCAAAACAGGACTCTTGAGAAAACATTGTTTTAGCTGACCACGCCAGTAAAATCCTACTTTAAAGGCACAGAGTTTTAACCATCTTCTTGCTTTGTTCCCTCCAATTCTCGCTGCCTTTTAAGAAATAATGCTTGTTAAAATTTAATTGGGATAAGCGTGGTAGGAAATTCAGAGCCAGTGTAAAATCTGGCCTAAATGAAAGCTTTTCTGTTAATGCATGTGTTGAACTAGTGAGAGAAAAATCACGTTTAATCTCCCTTGTTACTAGAATGAAACCTGCTTTATGTAGAAGTCTATTATTTACCTTTTTATTTATTTAAATAGGTCATATTAATCTGCCTTTCCCCCATTTTCTTTCTTTTTATAGTGCCCTGACAGGATCTTTTCTCATCCTAATATTCTGCATGTTCTCGGAGCCTGCCAGTCTCCTCCATCACCTCATCCCATCATCATCGCCCATTTCATGCTGCATGGATCACTGTTCAACATCCTCCACCAAGACACCAGTAAGGCATTGCCACAGGAACATAAATACTGCGCAACAGCCACTGACAGCACTGGGAGAGACTTATGATTTCCATCATGCAAGTACACTTATCATGCTTTACTTCTTGCAAGTTGAAGCCACAAACTCTTCACTCCATGCTCCACTGCTATATGCAGTGCATCAGTCCAAAACCACATAAAAGTAGCCATATTTTACTTAAACATAAATTATGTTTATTTTAAAAACATTAAACAAAAGTATTTTGGCAATGAGCTTCTTGCCAAGCCTAGTCACGCTTTAGGGTGGGCAAAATGCAAAACCAGCATGCTACTGCTACTGTTCAGTAACGAGCTGCAGTTGTTCTAGTCCAGTGCATAACTGCATGTTAACTAGTTAAGTACATTAAATGTCTGCTACTCAGTCTAACTAGAGTTTTAAACTAGAGTAACTAGTGTTTAATTTTATGTAGACGAATAACTTGAGATTTGGCAATTGTTTTATGCTGGATGCCCTTCCTGATGCAATCACCAACCTACTGCAGCTCACATGTGTGGATCTATCAAATATGCTAATTAGATGGGTGGGGGGGGGGTCATGGGCCTTGTTCAAGGGCCCAGAGTGGGGCAAATAAGGGCAGATGTGTGTGCTTAATCTGTCTCACCCAAATTTTTGATTGAAATGGAAGAGGATTCGAACCGGCGACATCCCAACCAAAGGTTCCCCTTTTCTAACCGCTGCACCACCACTTCCCCACAATGACTAAACTTGTAAAATACATTTTATTCCTTATGATACTGGAAATAGTTTTGCTTCATAAAACAGTATTCACTATTTAGACATGCACAATTGATTTTTTTTGTTTTACCTATACACTAATTAACCATTATTTTATAAATAAAATAGCTTGCTGCAATATCGTGCAATATTAATAAAATGTGTAACTAACATTGAAAATATATTTTCAGTTAGCTGGTATTTGCTTACATTTAGTACTGACTTCCAGTCATTATAACTGTCTAATCTAGAGAGCACAACCCTTAGTATATTTATATTACAGTGTACTTGCAACCTGTCCAGGGTGTCCCCCGACTCTCGCACAGTGACAGCTGGACATGGGCACCAGTGACCCCATGACCCGAAGAGGAAGAAGCGGGTAAAGATAATGGATGGATGGATGGATGGATGGTTGGATGTACCAGACTAGCATTTCATGTGGTGCAAATGAAAATAAAGATTCTCAGACTCTGATATATATATATATATATATAT
>JBBPBX010053606.1:2368-23781 GCA_038048925.1 Garcialebias charrua | reverse complement strand
CCGCTCAACTCTCCCTGATTGGTTGGTGTGTCAACCAATCAGGGAGAGTCGGGGGGAGAAGAGAGGGGGAGAAGAGAGGAGGAGAAGAGAGGAGGAGAAGAGAGGGGGAGAGTCCCTATGTGACGCGGAAACGAGGGGGCGCGCGCACTATGTGACGTATTGTTTGTGGGACACAGAAAAGACCCGCGAGGTCGTGTACTATGGAAGAGAAACTCATTGTAGCTGTGTGTTCGCGACAAGTCCTTCACGACCAGTCAAGTCTGCTCCACAGAGACGGAAATAAAAAGCTCCTCGCCTGGCGGAGTGCGCAGGACTCTGTGCGCAGGACTCTGTATACCGGTAAGCTCCTCCCACACACCCCGCAGCAGTTTCGCGTTCTGGCTTTCTGGTCCAAGTAGGTCCCGACACCAAGTGCGTCCACTTGCGTGCGTGACGAGCTTTTTGGAGGTTGAAATGCTCTTCGGTGTGACCACACCATTACATAGCAACCGCCTCACCGGAAAAGCCCTCTGCATGGCAGGTGATCCCACACACCCACTACACAGCTGCTTCAGACTGCTGCCATCAGGGAGGAGACTGAGGAGTCTCCAGGCTCGAACCAGCAGACTAAATGACAGCTCTGTTCATCAGGCAGTGAGGATGCTTAACTCTCTACCTGCTCTGCCCTCCCTCCCACTTCTACTGCCTTAACACAAAAAAACTTTCACTCATTACCACACAACACAAAGGTTTTAACACTGGACTCTGTGTCATCAAAACGAGTTATTCACTCAACTCACGGTCATGTGCTCATTCAGTTTGCACTACTTCTTATATTTGCACTAATGTTTGTATTACATTACTGCCTATAGTCATACTACTGTTTACATTCACTGTTTACATTTATTACTACTGTTTACATTCATTACTACTGTTTACATTTATTACTACTGTTTACATTTACACTACTTTTTATATCTACACTACTGCTGATATATATATATATATATATATATTTTTTACTAGCCTTATTACATATGCCACTGTACCTCTATACCAATATCAACTACCTCATACATATACTGTGTACATAAACTTCATATGCTGCTTTGTCACTCTATTACAAATGTCAATGCCAGAACTTTCATTTTATTTTATAGATATACTTTTTACACTTTTATACTACTATGCAAAAAACTCAGGACAGTATTACACTTTTATTATTTCATTTTATGCTTATGTTTATTAAATGTTTTAGTGTTTTAGTGTTTAAATGTTTACTGTTGCACCGAGGGACAGAGAGAAATGCAATTTCAATCCTGTGTATGTCCTGTACATATTGCAGTTTTGACAATAAAGTTGACTTTGACTTTTGACTTGACTAAAGGTTGAATGAATCCAGCGTAGAAACAATTGCCAAGTCTTCATGGGAGTTAGTTTGCTGTGGTGACCCCTGATGATGGGATCAGCCGAAAAAAGAAGAAGAAGAAGGAGAAGAAGAAGAAGTGCACAGGAACTACAAAAAAATGGTAGTAGTGTCAACAGGACCTTTAATATTAAATCAACACAGGCCTAATTAGGAATGTTCCGATACTAGTAATTTTTTCAGACCAAGTACTTCATTTTGAGTATTTGCCGATAATGAGTATTGTTACAGCATAGTTAATGTGTTAGTACTTAAACAATGCACAATGACTTTTAGAAACATTTCTTTTATTAGGAGCTCAACAGTTTGCCGTCTTAACATCACCTGTGTGTTCCTTAAAATATCTCCAAACTACAAACTTGTTTTTGTCCTCCGTTACTTTTAAAGTGAACGAGAAAATGACCGCACAAAGCATAAAAGTGGTATTGGTCCTCCTAAGTAATGGGGTGTTTTTGGTATTGGTCCTCCTAAGTAATGGGGTGTTTTTATGAGTACTGTACAAGTATGTGTACTAAAGGCTGATATATGGCCCAGTGCTGACACTACTAGTCCTATACACCTGAGCTGCTCAGTAATCAATCCCATATTATTCTTGGTAAGGGTAAATTGCCCAATTATATAACTACAAAATTATTATACAGATTTGAGACCAAATAAAATAACAATTGCCTCAAACATGAATGTTTTTTTCTTCTCAAAAATGATCTGTAACAGGTTTTATGGTGAACCTGCAGTCTGGCTGATGCCAGTCATTGATACCTGGTGTGGGATGACATAGAATGTTGCAAACAGTTCACTGCCAGTGTCTGGATGGTAGGCATATAGGTCATAGTGTTTTGCATGTGTGGGAGTTCAGTCTCTTGCAGTCTCCAGGTTCCAAGATGGCGTCTAATGAGCAACACATGCGACCCATTC
The DNA here is from genome assembly GCA_038048925.1 of Garcialebias charrua. NCBI lineage: Eukaryota > Metazoa > Chordata > Actinopteri > Cyprinodontiformes > Rivulidae > Garcialebias > Garcialebias charrua. The sequence goes on along the minus strand of JBBPBX010053606.1, from coordinate 21,461 downwards.
TCCTAATGACAAACCACTAGTGCGTAAGGCTGCAGATGAGTCCAACTCTTCACCAGAGCATTACGATGTCTACTGGTATTATGCTTCTGGCCTATTTGTGTATTATAGTATCACTAAACTTACCTTGTTCTCTCCGCGTTACAGCTGTCTGAGTTCCTTCCTTCCTCCTTAAGGGTGAAATATACCTGAGCGTCCTCAGGTACGCCACTATACGCGCGCATTTTGTGCGCATGCTTTTCGCTGATATAGCTTCAGAAACTATCAGCTTTCAAATGCTCGCGTATCCTTGTTGTAATATGAGCAGCTGCGCGCGGAGGGGACTCAACTGAGCTCGCTGATTGGTCACTTGCTGACACGCCTACTGAAATGATTGACAGCTTTCAGTCAGCTCATGAGCAGCTCGCTGAAGACCGCTGCGGTGTTCTGATGCGGTGTTTCTACTATATATGTTATAAAAAGTTCTCTCAGAAATAAAAATAATAACAGGGAGCGCTTTTCCTGCAGCACACAGCGCACCAGGGATATTTAAAACATTGCGCACCCAGGTAGGACCTGAATTCATTCATTTCATTCATCGAGTGAACGGAGGAAGAAGCGATTACTTGACTTTAGGCAAAAAAACAAAAGAAAAGGCCCGATCAGCGATAAAGAAGGGGAATTTATTTCATTTGTGTAACATACAAAACAGTCCGGCGCCGGGGAAGTTTATGGTCAGACACCGCGCATCGCGTTCGCGGTCGTAAAAAAAAAGCTTTGCGCGTTCGTGCCCTGAGGGGCTACGCGGGGCTACGCTTTTGCCTTGGCGTACGTACGTGGCGTATAGGCATACTGCATGTACGCTCAGATATGTTTCAGCCAGTGGTGTAGTCTACGTGATACGCAGGTATACGCCGTATACCCACTAGAAAAGCTTGGGGATTTCCATATAACCACTTAAATGTGCCCAATGATACGTAACGTGACAACAAACACGCGTTGCATAAAGATAAATTATGTTCGCTGCTCATAAGGACTCTTCACTGCGCCGCAACTCTCGCGGTTGCCATGGTTTCGTGTTCCTCTGTTGTACGTGAGGCTCACAGCCATTGGCTGAGCTGAGCTCACTACCATAGTTCTCTGCTCTGTGATTGGTTTCTTAAGAAGCTCCTTTATGATTGGCTGCTCGGGATGCAGCCGGGCAACAGACGGTGACACCGGTGTAGGTAGAGCATTTTCGCTAACGACGACAGACTCAAAATGGAAAGGAAACAAGCTACACTTTTTGAATGTTTTTATAAACCAGCTGAACCCGAAGCTACAGAGACAACATTAGAAGAACCTACCAGTTCGACGGCCGAAACCAGCCATAATGAGGTTGATATCTGCATTTCCCCAGGTAAGTGTTGGCTAGTACAAGTTAGCTGAAGCTAGCTCAAGCAGCAAGTAACTGCATGTTTTTATCGACCTTTTCTGATGCCAAACTCCAAAATGCGCATCAAGAAACCTTGATGGAAACACGGTTACTGTCCAGAATTTTACAGTAACATTTCATATAAATAAATATGTGAATATAAAAATGATTTGTTTGTGACAAAGTCTGTCACTCCAATAATCAACAAAATGCTATGCTTTTTACTCTGTTTTAAAACTCCTTGTTTCATTTTTAGATCCAAATTGGCCAGCCTTGTGGAGTGAAAGTCAGGCTCGGGAATTTAAAAACAGACATCCCTGGTTGGAATGGAGGAACAAAAAATTAGGTAAATATAAAAAAATATGGGAACCAATTTGTATATAAGGTTTAATTGATATATTTCCAACATTAACATATTATGACTTGATAATTTTAAAATAGTCTGATAATCATATCTTTCAAAAGTTTAGTACAGTATATTACATGAGAAATTATATATTGTGTGTGTGTGTGTGTGTGTGTGTGATCATTTCATTTTCACGTTTTAGTTGGTCATAATGCAAAAGTGTATGCAAGTAATAATGAAAGGTAATAATGAATGTAATTGTCGACACATGCTTACAGTCTAGTGAATCAGTAGATTCTAGTATTATTACTGGTATCAGGAAATATTAAAAAATATACAATTATGACAATTTTTATTTACTTCCTGCAGGATGTGCTGTTTGCAGTACCATAACGTCAACTGGTGTCCTGACTGAAAAGAGGGTCTCCATATCGGAGGAGTGGGCCTCCTTCAAGATCCAGTCATCAGGCTCAGGTTTGTTGTGCATTTATTAAAATGTAAGCATCACAGACATTTTGCAATGTTAAATATGCTTAAAATTCAAAATAAATTGTCAATTACATTGCACTACATTGCATTTTTGTCTCTAAATGTCCTGATTCATCTCAGTAATCTAGGTAGAAAAAGGAAAAATTAAGTACCGGTAGGTCCTCCGGACAGGTTTTTGTCTCTAAGCACAGTATACCCACTACAAAAATGTAGACTACACCACTGGTTTCAGCCTTTAGTCACGCCAACCTTTTAAATGGCCTCTCCTTGTTTCCTTGCTCTCCAGCCACTCGCCTGTCATGCCTACATCTTCCATGGTCCATGCTCTGGAACCCCTTGGTACTGCCTTCTAAGCCCAGGTCACAACTACCAACTATAAGGAGAGAAATGACATATCCTTCACCTTTCAACTATACCTACCACTTGACCACTCTCCTTGCGCCCCAGGGTTCCAGAGGTCTTCCCTGCGGTGAGTGTATTAACCTCACTGTAATTAAACACAGTTAACCTTTTATGTCTTGGAGTCTATCCTGTTAGTCTCGTACTATCTGTGTCCCCTGTGAACATGACAGCATGGTGCACAATACAGCAATCCTTCATTGGTGCAGATGTCATAAGAGACTGGAACCATCATGTGTGGGTGCCCTTGTGTCCCAAAGGACTTTAACATTAGAAGAACCCATGCGTGTGCACGCATGGTAGGACATTGGACAAAACAACCACCTGGCCTCAAACTAGTAATCAACCCACTTGATCAAGATAAAACTGAAAAGCATAGTTTCCTCAAATAATAAAGGTGGTGGATTTATATGTACTGTATATATTATGGTGGTGGCCTTCTTGGATTTTGACGTGGCAACCTAATTTTTGAGTGACCTTTGTTACACCTAGATACAGCCACACACCAAATTGGAACTTGGCATGTTGCTAATTTTTTCAATTGTTACAACCCAGCTCAGCCAGGAAAAGGGGAGGTAACATTAAAACCAGATGGAATGAGGTTTTTGAATACAAATAATTACTGTATTTATTTGGTCAGTTAAAATAAAATTAAACAAAAGGTGGGTGTTTTCAAAGTTACACAGAATTACAAAACAAAGCTGGCCATGCATTTAGCCTTAAACCAAATCTATACAGAATCACAACAAAGATTATGACCCACGGTAGTAAGCCTTCTTACCGAGAAGCTTACAAACAACTCCAAGTGCAGGAATTGTTGTTAGCCAAAGCCAAAGAATTCAAGTCCCAACACACAGAAACCCATATGAAATGGTGAGCTGCTCTAAACAACACCTGCCCTGACTGGCTGGAGAGCTAGGTTTGAATAGGCGGGCCTCTTCTGTGTTTGGAGGAGCAGGAGGTGAAGAAGCCAACCAAGATGGGCCACAGCACAGCTGGGTCAGCAATCAACTGCAATTATACTGCCACTCAACATGTATGGCCTCAGGCCATAAAATCAAGTTATCCTGCTCACTAAATGGACAGGTATTTGGTTGGCAGCTGTCTTGGATTTTGACATGGCAAGCCATCATTCAAAAGGAACATTTTTCATGCCTAAATGTAGTCACGCATCAAGATGAAAGTTGTATCATGCTTACAACATGCACAGACTGACAGAGGGTATTTCCAACTCAGCCTTTTTGTTTTGAGACAAGTGAAAAATACCCACAAAATATAATTTTTGTTCAATCACAATGTAGGAATTCTTGAATGCAAACCCTGTGTTAGTCTCTGTTGGTTCACAAAATCAGAGCACCATATTAGACTGAAGAATACTTGAGCAATTAAGTCAGATTTATGGCTTTGGAAATTAAGACCATTATGTCATCAAGAAAATACAATAAATCGTGCAAAAGTTAGGGTCATTTTCTCATATAATCTTTTATAAAAAAAGGATGAATAACTCACAATGGACACATGGGGGATTTTAGTGTTTAAACTTAAATCCTTTGAATATAATTCTTTTGTCATAAAAAATTGTGTTGTCTTCACTATTCCTGTGTCAGTTTCTTAAATCAGTGGACAAATGAATCTAAACAGTAATAATACGTATGAAGGTCTAAAAGCAACCTCAGGTATGTGGACTGAATATTTCCACTCTCACATTCAGCTGGTTCACCACTGTTTAACTCAGACACATTTTCCCATGGTGCCCTCTGTTGTGATGAAATCCACTCATATTAAGTGTTTAATTAGATGGGCGCGCTTCTGTTGAAACAGCGTGAGACTGCTTTTAAGATACTTTACCACACAGTTAATCAAACAACTGCCATTTCCTTCATGTTGAAGGAATGACAACAATGAGCCTTCACTGTAGGAGGAAGCTAAAACATGAACATCGTAAATTTATTTTGACAGGAGGATAAAATGAAAGACAAAAGGACAATTGCCAAGGTGTGTCAAAACCTTAAGAACATTGTTGTTGCTCCTCTTTGCTGTAAAGACGTTGTTGACTTTGATTCCAGTGCAATGAAGCTGCATCACTCTTGTTTGTTTCAATTTGAACAGACATCTTGGTGGCATGGCATTTGTGTATACCGTATTTGTCGGCATATAACATGCAGTTTTTTTTACTCATTTGAATGTCCTGTGGGTTATACGCCGAAGCGTGTTATTTATGGATTTTTCCCCATATTTTTAGACCCATTTTTGGCTCTGATATCGCCGTTTTTCATTTTGGACAAAAAATGGTGCAGTACCACTTTTGTCCGCTAGGGGGACACTTCCAGAGAGTACACCAACCGTTTCTTTTTTTTTTTTCATTTATAGATGGCCTCCCTTCTCACCTTACAGCCATCCTATCATATTATTTTTTTAATAGAGAGAAAGAAAAGATAGAAAGTAAGACAACAAAACAACAATTATCCACAAAAAGAGCACAAGGCAAACACACCCAACCTCCGTCCGCAACCCTGCAAAGCACATGACAGAACACAGCAACGAAACATACATGCATAAAGACTAATAATATTCATGACCTTGCAGTTCCATAAATAACATAGCCATACCTACAAATATATATACAGTATACATACATATGCATTCATATCACATATCCATCTACATGTCTGCATATGATATCTACATATACATCCCTGCATCCATTTGTGTGTGGTTGTAAGCATGCATAAGTGAATAAGGTTCCTCTAATAGAACATTTAGTAGTGACTGTGAAGCATCAGAGATCTGTCCCCCCAAAACCCGAGGCAGATGAAGGGGCGATCAAAGCCCAAGACCCCAAGAAGGACCCTGAGCCCAGAGTCCTCAGGGCCACACGAACAGGATGAGCCACTCGCCCACTCCCCAGATCCGACCAAGGGGGAGAACCGGACGAGCTCCACCAGCGACCACACACAATGACCCCCCGGGAAGCCAACAGCGACAAGCTCACAGGCACCCACCGGAGCCCGTTGCAAGAGCCCGTTGCACTGACGTAGCCTCAGGCCCGGACACCGAGGCCCGGGCACCGGGGACGCCCACCCCTCAGGCCCAGACCCGATAGGACCAGAGGACCCGAGCTCCACCAGGCAGCCACCAGGCCGAGCCGACACACGCCCAAGCGCCCAACCCCCGAAAGCGATAGCAAGGGCCCCCAGCCCGCCCGCAGGCAAAAGGACACCCACCCGGGGGCCACGTGGTAGGAGCGCAACATCAAGTAGCCTTAGATGTAACAGAGAGGGGGCAGTCCAAATCCCAGCCTGACAATTAGACATTCATACACAGACACACTCACTCAGACCCACCCTCATCCTCACTCACACAAAGACAAACAATAACGACACGTTCCATTCATAATCCTGATGCACCCTCTATACCCCCTAGGTCCAAGACATGTACCTGCCCCCTACATGGGGCAGCCCATACCCAAACCCAGGAGGTAGGCCCATTCATTCTGGGGTGGAGAGTAGCCGACATCCAAGATTCGGCCCAACCCTCTCCCTGCCGACAGGACAGGACACCCGAGCCCAAGCAGCCCCAGGGAGAGCGCAATGCCAGCCCCGCCCACGGCGAACCCCCAGGCCCCGAACCCCCCCATATCCCAGGACAACCCCTGACGGCCCACCCCCAGAATGTCCGCCAGGCAACCAGGGGGGTGAGAGAAATAATAATAATAAAAAAAAAAAATACAATATAATATATATATATATATATATATATATATATATATATACATAAATAAAAATTGAAATTAACAAACACCAACCGTTTCTAGCTCGTGTCCGAAAAAAGCCTCCTCTGCTCGGACTGAATGTCGCTGTCCAGCCTCCTGCTCTGGAGGTAGCTACATTAGCTGTGAGGTTAGCTGGTTTTTTTTTAGCAGGGTAACTCATAAACCACACAGCGGATTTTCTTAAAACTTACAGAGCGTAATTATTTGGTGGTCATTTACAAACTGTTAGCTGCAGAAGATGTTTAGAGCTAAAAAAATTGCTCTTTTAGCTGTTGTTAGTGTAAGTTTATTTATTTTGATGTAAGATGATTTATTTGGACATTTCAATGGGTATGGTGGAACTAATGTACATGGGCAGTTATGTATTTACGTTACTGTGTCTTGTCAAAGTGTGCAGGACTTTTATGTTGAAAACAGACTGACTTAAGACACACAGCAAATTCACGTTCACGCACACACACACAAAACCAGATTAATAACACATATATGATCACTCACAGGCCCTGAGTACAGGGTGTACAGAAACACAATTTTTATATATGGTTTTTAAACCTTGGTTCTAATCATGCCATTTTTAATTTACTAACAGAAACAAAAACATGGTATGTTTTGTAACTTTTGTTTGAATTTTGATAACTCATCTTTATGTAACTCTAGTTAAAACCGGTTGTGATAATCTGTGGTTATTTTAATAGAACAGGCTCTGTCCTCTGTTACAAACAAAGGCCTGCAAGACCTTTCCATGCACACACTAGGCAGAAAAACACGCACACCCGCGGCCCAAGGCCTGTAGCAGTGAGCCTCACTCTTACCAGATAAGAAAAGCAAGAGCACACACACACACACAGCCTCTCCTTAAACCAGCATGCGCGCACACACATACACACACAGCAAGACACACACACACATAGACACCTACACGCAACCACACACACATACACACATATTCCAAACGGCAGGAGCAAAGCGTTGTTACAAACTGAGCAGAGGCCTCTAATCAGAACGAGAAATGAATACTTTTTCACACAGCTGCAGAAAAAAGTCGCTGTAAAAAGGAGTTTTTGCTTCTTGCTTCAAGGTCTGTTTAAAAGTAACAAAAATTATTTTAACAAAATAATAAGAATAATAATTATTACAGGATCCACACTAAAACATTCAGAAGCAAAGCGTTATTGCAGACAGATGAGTGATATCAAGACAAACATGCACACACACAGAGGCATGCTGTCATGTACTCAAGCAGGTCTCTGGACAGAAATGGGTCAAAGGAGATAACACTTGCTGCAGGAGAACTGAGGCCTTTTATCAGAGCAGAAGAGAGGCTGCAAGGTTGATTCAAAGCCTGTTAGAAAGGGCAAGAAAGAGTTTTTTAAGCATTTACAACAAAGAAATTCAGACATGCAATGATTATGTGAAATGTGTATCATATAATTAACTGAAGATGCATGATTATGTATTGTGAGTAAATGTATGTGATTTGTATGTTTTCTTTTAAGATTCACGGCAAACCAAGGAGGTTCTCCACTGCTGGGCGTTGAAAATAGTTTTGAATATTACACAACACGTTACAAAAGTGTTTTTTCCACAGTTTTGGTAAATGTAGGTAAAAGTTGACAGATATGGGTGAAAGTTTAAACTTGTCTGACCAGACTCTCATGTGAAGGGAGGGTGAGAGCTAAGGAGAAAAATATTATGTCATTGCTTTGCTGAGAGCTGAACAGCTGTCGGAAGTCATGATCTCACCAGCTACTAAATAAGGATTTAGGAAATTATGTCACCAAACTCTGTCCAGAGGGTGGACGAGGTGTAAAACATTACCTCAACATTGACCAATAGAATGACAGGAAAATGACATGGTTGTCTAGAATAGTGGGGGTCAAACCCTTTTCTTGACTATAAATAAGGCTGGTGAACAGAGCTGAGGGGCTGAAGATTTTTGAAGACCATTTGGATATTACTGGACAAAGACGGACGCTCTGGAACTAAAAAGAAGAAGATAGAATATTTTAAAAAGACTCCTTGGACCAAAAAAAGGAGATCTTTTTGCTTCAGCCTGGATCCCTTGCTATTCTTCTTCAAAATTGGATTAATTGCAGAGCTGGAATATAGCCTCAAATCTTGATTCAGGATTGAGGTATTTTTTCCTTACCTTTGGTAAATAGCCCCTGTGGAGTTGCCGACAGAAGGTAAGGAAATATTCCCATTCTTGTCCAGAGCATTAAAATTATATTAAATTTAGTATAAACAAGCAACAAGACTGCTACTACCTGAAGACGGAAAATCAGTTACAAGGATAACTTTGTTTGGTGAAAAATTAAATGAATTTTGGAAGAACCGAGCGCTGACGGCCCGTCGCAAGGCTGTTTATGTTAGTGGAACACGGTGTACTTTTTATCTCCGCTCTGCTGTAGAGGGCCTCTCGTCGGCCAATGATGGATTAAAAGCTGCTCTTTTGTGGAATACTATTTCTCCTGATTTGAAAAGATTTTTTGTGGAACAAACAAATTCTTTTTGATTTAATTCAACTATTAATTAAGTTACTGTTTTGGGTCATCCGAGACCGACCCCGGAGCAGGATCTGCCCACTGAAGGCTGACTGGCCTTGGACTGAGAACTGAGAAAACACGGTGTACTCTTTATCTCCATCCTGCTGAAAGTACCTCATCAACTGGACAGAACCAAGAATTTTGTTGAAAAAACTACAAGCTTTGATGAATTAAAGCAGAGAGTCAGGAGTGCAGCGGGCGAGTTGTTTCTGTAAGTACACTATGTTCCAATTTTAGGCTCCGGCCGGCTAAGGAAGGCCTTTTCATCAGGACCGCAGAACAAATGAAGGATTACAACATTTTTGAATGGATATAACACTTTTGTGGAATAATTGATTTGCCTAAAAGGATTACCAGATTTTTTATGGAATACAATTTGCTGAAGTTGCTGAAGTCATGAAGAATTAGTTGAATTTGCTGGATACTTTAAGAAGATTGGATTGATTCAAAAAGTGTTTACTCCTGGACAAAAGGAGGGTTACTTTGCGGCATCGGGATCTGCTCTGACGGGTCTTGGCTTATCAGCTTGTTTGAGCTAAGGGAACACCGCTTCTGAAGTTTTGTTCATCAACGCCACAGGTCTTGAATGGATTAAAGCCTGAATTACAAATTCTTCCTTTCTGATGGGATTAAAACACAAGACTACTTGGGTGGATTATTAAACAAGCTCTTCCTAGTGGGATTAAACAAAGTTTTGTCCAGTCGGCTAGAGTGCAGACTTCTGATTGGAGTACAACAGCATCACCTGGAGGTTTTTCTGTAGAAAAACAACAAGATTTCCTGATGGGATTATAAAACAAGTTTTTCTGGTGGGAAAAAAAACACAAGTTGGAACACACCAAGATTACCTGGATGGATTAAACATATTTGATCGGAATCAGATTATTGTAGAATAAACCAACATTTTTGAAGATTATACAAATTATTCATTGGAGTACAACTCAATTCAATTAAAGCTAAAAACACATTAAAGCCCAGCATGTGGAAGACATCTTTTGGTGAGCTATGAATCATTTAATTCTCTTAAATGTCTCTTAAAATCTCCCTCTTCCCGTCAGACAAGCTCCTTCACTGTCCAGTTTTAAAACTCTTTTAAAAACACATTTTTACTCACTGGCTTTTAGCACAGACTGAATTTGTTCTGCACTGTTTTTATTGTTTTTATTTATCTTAATGTTTTAACAACTGTTTTATTTTTATGTGTTTAAATGTTCTTGATTTTATGTACAGCACTTTGTTGCAGCTATGGTTGTTTTAAAGGGCTCTATAAATAAAGTATTATTATTATTATTATTATTATTATTAAATGCAAATCATGTAACCTGATTAAATCTTTTTCTGTAGTAAGTAGTGCTTATGCTGTTACCCCTTGCAACTATTAAATAAAGAAACATAGAAGGTACAAATCTGGATTTTCCTTTGACTTACCTTGATATTAAATGATGGAAAACTTGGTTCAAGATAACAACAAAGATTATTGGAGGTTTTGAATGGTTTTATTAGCCAAAAAGAGTAAAACAATATCCTGGAACCTTATTTTCCTGGGTTCCAAAGCTAACCAGGCGGATAACAATTACTATCTCTTAAGGGGTGTCAAACTCATTTTCACCGAGGGCCACATCGGCATAATGGCTGTCCTTGAAGGACCAGATGTAACTTATAAATGTAACTAAATGTAATCTAATGTAATGTAAAATAAATGTAACTACCGTACTCCTTAATGTTGAATAACTCATTTATTATAACTTATTCAACTGACAATTACAGTTGCATAGAAAACATCTGTTTGCTTGTTGCTCTAACATAAATCCTTTTAAATTTTGCAGCTTATGAAAACCCACATAACTCCATTAATAAAGGATCAAACTGTCCAAGTTAATACCCTGATGCATGCTCAATAATCCAGGTAGAAAAATCTAAAAAAGCTAAGTCTGGACCTGATGGTCCAGAGGTGGTCCTCCTTGATCATGTGAGCAGCTGGTTTCGGCTGTCATCAGCCAACTGGTTGATCCACTGTGAGAGGGTGCTATTTATAAGACTGAGCTGAATACAGCATCTCAGACTGAGGAAGTCTTTCGGACGAAAGACGAAATGTTTCTACAGTTTTTTTTGCTTTGTTTTGTTTTTTGAATGTCCAGAGGACCAGACTTAGCTTTTTTAGATGTCCAAGTTAATAAAGAAAAATAACATAAAACTGAGCTGCAAAGAACATGTATGACACATGTAGCATTTTACAAAAAAAGGCTACACACAGCCTTGCATCCAACTGATGGTTTGATGACAACAATTTGTGTGCATACACACCCTGCAAACATTAAATAATTACAACAGCAGCTACACATAAATAATATGTAATCAACTAAAAATACCAAAATAAAGGTTGACTCAGTTCACAACTATATTACTCAAGTTTTTTGGTTACCGGTAGTCTTTGATGAGGAGATGCTGCCTGGAACACACAAGTGGATTCTCTCTCTACGATTGATCATGTTCTGAAAATGATAAACACAAAACAAAATGCAAGCACAATCATTAAATTGCACACTTTTAAATGTTCTTCTTCTTTGTTGAATTACATTTTATTATATTTTAATTGTTTAAAAAAAATGCTAACCTGACAAACAGGAAAGTGGACAAGATTGTCCTGTTTCACTTGTCACATCCATAAGTCCAATTTATTCTGGAAAGCCGTGATCGTGTCGGACATCTGCGTGATGACTTGTTTGCGTCTCTGCTCACAGACCTTGTGCATGCATGCACTGTTTCAAAAACGCTCCATCTGAAAACGACTTGGAAGCGATTTCTTCAGCCACAATGAAGCTAGCTTTCACTGCAGCCTCGTTTTTGGCTGTGGGTTTCATGAACAAACTCTGCTGCGACCGCAGTTTGCCTTTTAATTCTTGGCAGAATGTGTTGCTTTTCTTGAAGGCTAGCTTGTTTAGCGTACTTAGCTCCGTGTTTGGTTTCAAAACCGACACCGCCTCGTAACACAAAAGACATACCGGTCTTTCTCCTGGAAGCACAAACAAGTATTCGCCTTCCCATCTTTCTTGAAACTTCCGTCTGCATCAACTTTTCTCTTTCTCGACATTTTGGGATCATTATTTATATCTCAATTCCACTCGTTGGCATGAAGGTAGAAACACTGCTGCGGCTTCCGTAGTCGAAAGGCATTGTGGGCTACCGTAGATGAAAGGCATTGTGGGCTACCGTAGTTGAAAGGCATTGTGGGAAATGTAGTTTTTGGTCAAAACACGCTCGTATTTATTTTTAGACACTCAAAACTTTTAAACTAAGCTCTCGCGGGCCACATAAAATGACATGGCGGGCCACATCTGGCCCGCGGGCCAAGAGTTTGACACATGTGTATTAGAGGTAATCTGTCGTTAATGCATGTTTCTCCGTGAGATACGATCTGACTCCATTCTGCTAAGTCAGGCTTTCGGCGGAGTGAAACAGGATATGACATGCAGATCCGAAGACAGTAACAGTCTGGTTGAATTACCTCGTCTCAGCCTTATTCCTAACTGATCTGGAGACATATCGGGTAATACTCGTGTGCAAGGATAAAAGTTAAAAGAACCCGTTACTGGGTAGGCAGGAGTGAGGACTTGTCGCAAGGTCCTGCGGCTAACCTCACTCACGAAGAATTAACAGTCTTTAAGAGACTTCTTCTTCGGGGGTTTGTGTGATGTGTTCAGGTTAAGCGGGCGAAACAGCCGCAGACGCGGACTGAGTTCTTGATGGAATGACGTTGTAACAAAGAGCTGAATAAAGTTAGTACAGCCAAGCTATTCCCTTTCAGCGTGGTTACTCCTTCTACACCCCACGACCTTCGGATGTGTTTGTAACACTTCTCCACCCCATACAGCAGTGTTACACTGGTGGCAACGGGTTTGTGGACGCTTTCAGCGATTGGAGCGGTGAGCACATGCTGTATTAGCTGTATAGCTAATGTTGCACATGCTGATAGTCAAAGTCAAAGTCAACTTTATTGTCAGAACTGCAATATGTACAGGACATACACAGGATTGAAATTGCGTTTCTCTCAGGTGCTTTAGACGTGTTTAGCTGCTGCTGAGGACGAACTTTTTTTTTTATTCCTCCAAAAAAATTTTTGTTACTAATTACAACGACTAATACTCAGTGATGGAGAGTAATTTTTGGGAACAATTACCTTTTCATTCTTCTGCGGGCCGTGCTAGGCCACAGTACAGCCACGTCTTTGTGGGGGATGGAAAAGAGGATTTTTCAAAATGGTGTAGACGTTTTGAAGTGACTGTTGAGGCTGATCCTGATGCTACTGAAGATAGTTTGGCGAAACTGTTGCCTACATACTTGGGGGGAGCTGCTTTTAGTTACTGGGACAGTTTATCCGATGCAGTTAAAACAGACTATTCAGCCACGAAGGAAAAGCTGAAAAGCGTGTTTGGACAAACTGCTTATTTGTCGACTTTCCAGAGCTACATTAATGCACGCAGCCGCCTCCCTGGTGAAGCTCTCCCTGTGTTCGCTGCAGAAATTTGCCGTCTGGTCGAGGAAGCTTTTCCAACTTATGGCGATAATGCTAAACAGGGAGAAAAATTTAGACGCTTTATTGCTGGACTTGACCCATACCTCCAACTGCGATGTCATGAACAGGGGGTTAAAACATTGGAGACTGCCATCCAGTTTGCAATTCAAATTGAAGCTGCTCACAAAGCTACTAGAGTGTTCACATCCCCAGCTCCGGTGCAGTCTTTTTCTACACCAGCTTACCCTGCTGTCTCACCTGGGTGGTCTACTCAGCTCCCTTCCCTGCTCCTCAAGGAGTTCACTCAGCTACGTGGGATGATTTCAAGAAAATGGCAAAGACGATCGAAATGCTGGCGGACAAAGTTCATCAGCTACAAATGACGGTTGACCGCCAGCGTGAGGACGCATATCGACAGGACAGGCGGGATTATGGATTTCGTCATCGGAGCTCCGCTTCGGCTGGACGAGGTGAGGGCAGATATTCATCGGATGACTACCATCTGTCACCTCCACGCCGCAGAGACTCATCGGACGACCGGAACACACATCGCCGCAGCTCCTTCCGCACATCACATGACGAGGAACGCAACCAACGGGAGTCACCTGCTCGCACCGGCTCATCTGAACGCTACTGGCAGGGCTACAACTCTCCAAACAGGGGCTATGCTAGCCGTGGTCGCTCTCCGGGCCGCTATGAAAGTGGCCGCCTTCATCGCTCTCCCAGTCCGGCCCGGGTACGGTTCCAGTCCCCTGCACGTCAATACCGGGAGCAGGGAAACTACAAGTAGCTGACAATGAGGGCAGATTGTCAGCTACCAACTTCTCTTTGGCCCAGACGGACAACGACATTCACCCTGACACAGGTACTACTGACATCTTGTGTGTGACTGATGTAGACAAAAGATATGTGTCAGTTGTTATTGAGGACACTGTGGTACATGCTTTTGTTGGCACAGGGGCTGACGTTTCAGTCATTAGTGAGACTTTTAGAATGGCTACACCTGCTCTTCAGAGAAAACCCATTATGAAACGGTTTGTTCCTCTCACTGGGGTCACAGGTGATCCCCTTGACTCTGTAGGCTCCGTTTATGTGAATTTGAGTATTGCAGGTGAGCCCATGACACATACACTTCAAGTTGTCAGAAACTGTACAAAACCAATCATTTTAGGTTGGGACTTTATGGTGGCGAATGGCATTACTGTTGACGCTCGGACCATGACATGCAATGTAGCCGGTACGGCTGTACCGCTAGTTAGTCCACATTTGTACATTCCTTGCCTGACTGCGGTGACAGTAGCGTCCACGGTTGCCATTCCGGCTATGTCAGAGAGGGTCATCACAGTTAATCTTGATGTACCCCTGAAAGGGTTTTTACCTAATGGTTACATTGGTGTGTTCGAACCACATTATACCGATCAGTCTTCTGCTGGTATGGCATGGACTGTGGCGAGGGTAGAACACGGTTCTATTTGTGTGAAAGTGGCTAATGTTTCACATAGTGAAGTTATGCTACATGATGGTACACAGGTGGGACATTTTCATGCTATCTTGGCAGGGGGCCAGAGTGAGTTCACCATTATGGATGGTTCTATTGGTAATGTTAATAGACAGATACCTGACAGTCCGGGTGCAACTCCTATTATAGATGACACTGATTCAGACCTGACGCCATTGCAGAAAACACAACTGACGGACACTTTGACTTCTTTTGCTGACGTGTTTAGTCAACACCCACATGACTTTGGTAGAACTGACATGGTCACACACAAAATCATTACGAACTGTCACACCCCAGTCTCTCAGAGAGCCTACCGCACCTCTCCAGTCATGAAGGCTGAAATCCGTCGCCAAGTGGAAGCACTTAAGGCGCAAGATTTGATAGAGGACAGCTCGAGCCCCTGGGCCAGCCCGGTGGTGATGGTGAAAAAGAAAGATGGCTCATATAGATTTTGTGTAGATTTTCGAAAACTGAACTCTGTCACTATTACTGACGCACACCCCCTACCAAGAGTAGATGACAGTTTAGACGCGTTGTCTGGTTCGCAGTACTTTTCTACCATGGACATGTCTAGTGGGTACTGGCAAGTACAAATGGATCCTGCAGACAGACAAAAGACTGCATTTACTACAGGTGATGGCTTGTACCAATTTAAGGTCATGCCCATGGGACTCAAAAACGCACCTCCAACCTTTCAAAGGCTCATGGAGCTGGTTCTGCGAGGTCTACACTGGACAACTTGTGTCATTTACTTGGATGACATCATTTGCATGGGAAAAACATTTGAAGAACATCTAGGCAATCTCACAGACATTCTCACTCGCTTCAGACAAGCAGGGTTAAAGTTAAACCCTAAGAAATGTGACTTTTGCAAACCTGCTGTGAAGTACATGGGACACATTGTGTCACGAGATGGACTGACGGTGGACCCAATCAACAGTGAACGCATTAGTGACTGGCCTGTTCCACGTTCGCCGACAGAGGTACGTGCCTTTTTGGGACTGTGCTCATATTACAGACGTTTTGTGCATCAATATGCCTTTATTGCTCAGCCTTTACATAGACTTACCCAAAAACAAGTTGTGTTTGAATGGACAGATGACTGTAGCACAGCTTTTCAAACACTTAAGAAGGCACTGACTTCTCCTCCAATAATGGCATTTCCAAACTTTGATGAACCATTCATTTTGAGCACAGATGCATCTAATTTGGCAGTTGGTGCAGTACTATCACAGATACAACAGGGACAAGAAAGGGTGGTGGCATTTGCAAGTCATGTACTGTCAAAAACAGAGAGAAAATGGTCTACCTATGACAAAGAACTGTATGCTATTGTGTGGTCAGTCAGACACTTTAGACATTACCTGAGTTGCAATCCTTTCACCATTATTACTGATCATCGTCCTTTGCTTAGTTTAAGGAAAATGGACATTACGCATGACCCTACAGGACGCAGGGGTCGTTGGGCGTTGGAGCTCGATCCGTATCAATGGACAATCACTCACAAAGAGGGTAAGAAACACACAAATGCAGATGCCATGTCACGGATACCATTGGGACAGGACTCTATCGAGATGACAAGTACGACGCTACCTGATGCTCACTCTTCGCCTAGTGATACAGGAAAATCTGTCTCACTGTCTGAGGTGAGGGGTAATGATGAGGGGTCATGCTCGACCCCTGAACATTTAGAGAGGACCAATATTGTACCAAAAGTTTGTTGTGTGGACACTGATAGGACACATGTGAATGTGGGGTTTGACACATTACAACAGACATTATCTGCCCATAACGTGGACATTGTAAATGCACAACTTGCTGATCCTGTTCTCGGGGAAGTGCATAATTGGGTTAAAAACAAGAAACGTCCCTACCTCAGACAGGTAAAAGGTAAAATGCAGAGGAAACTATGGTGGCAGTTTCATAACTTGTTGCTATGTAATAACTTGTTGTGTCGAAAAGGTCAAACACCGCCTGGCAAACCTGAGGTTTATCAAGTGTTAATTCCAGTGGCACTGGTTACAGAGACAATGCAATTTTTTCATGGTAATCCATGTTCTGGTCATTACAGTGCTGAACGAACATTTAAGAAAGCATTGACAGTGTGTTATTGGCCAGGAATGAGATCTGATATTGAGCAGTTCTGTAACTTGTGTAAGACATGTGAAGCTTTTAGGAGGGTTGTACCAAAGCACAGAGCTCCTTTACAATCTATTCAGACTGAAAGACCATTTCAGTTGGTCTGTACGGACATTACCGAACTGCCAGTCACATCTGTGGGAAACAGATATGTGCTTGTGGTACAGGACCATTTCACCAAGTATGTGAATGCATATGCTATGGTTGATCAAAGGGCTGCCACGGTAGCACAGTTACTCTGTGAAAGGTATATCCCTGAACATGGTGTCCCTGAGGAACTGTTGTCGGATCAGGGACGACAATATGAGTCAGAAATTATACAAAACATTTGTCAGAAACTACAGATGACAAAGAAAAGGACCTCCCCATATCACCCAAGAGGGAATGGTATGGTGGAGAGATTTAACAGGACTTTGAAAGAACAGTTGGCTCGACTCATCCAGGACTATGGAGGTGAGTGGGACCACTATCTTCCTGCTGTGGTGCTTTCATTCAACTCTACGCCACACTCGAGCACAGGGTATTCACCTTATTTCCTTGTGCATGGCAGAGAGGCCAGACTACCGGCTACTGTTCATGTTTCATCGCCGACAGTTTCTGATAGTCCGACTAACTATGGTGCAGAACTGGCTCGACGGATGGACGCTGCTTTTGAGACTGTTTTTCTACATCGTGAAGAACAGAGATAAAAACGAGAATACTACTACAACAAGGACACAAGGTTCAGGCCATACGTTTGTGGTGATCTGGTATGGATGGATGATCCCACCACACAACGGCAGAAGCTTTCTCCAAACTGGACTGGACCATATAAGGTTGTATCTGTGGACGACAAAGGGCTCCTTTACAAGCTGGTGGATGTGCAACATCCTCAGGCTGCGACCAAGGTCATCCACTATGATCGGTTGAAACCTTATCGTGGTTCCACAGACACATTAACAATGGAGGGCAATCAATCTGTCCCAATGCCAAACATGAACACGCTGCCGAAGTACACAGCTTTGTCTGGCTCATTGCCCTTGATCTTTGGCCAAACAGCACAGACAGCAGAAACTGCGAGGTCATTGACACTTTCACCAAGGAGACAAACTGGACCAGTCTCCCAGCAGCCGGCGCAAACACCTCTTAGCTTGCCGCCCTCTGAGGGTGCAGTTGTCACCAGGTGTGGGTGCATTGTTCGGAAGCCACAACAACTGTTGTCGTGACAAAGCTGAAAAAAAAAAACTGTTCTATATGTGGACTTTGTTGTAAGTTTTATTGTTCTGAGATTGTGTTTTGGGAAGATGATTTATTTTCTCTTATTGTTACTATGGTTACCTTATTTTGAAATGAGGACATTTCATTTAAAGAGGGGGAAGTATGTAAGATGATTTATTTTGATGTAAGATGATTTATTTGGGCAGTTACGTATTTAGGTTACTGTGTCTTTAAGAGACTTCTTCTTCGTGGGTTTTTGGGTGTGTTCAGGTTAAGCGGGCGAAACAACGGCAGACGTGGGCTGCGTTCATGAGGGAATGACGTTGTATTGAAGAGAGAATAAAGTTTGTGCAGCCAAGCTATCCCCTTTCAGCGTGATTACTCCTTCTCCACCCCACGACCTTCGGATGTGTTTGTAACACTTCTCCACCCCATATGGTGGTGTTACACTACCATCAAATGTTCAAATGTGTTTCGTAAGAGAGAAAGCTGCTACAGTCTAAAGGGAACTGAAATTTTTGCAAAGCCAAGGTATAGAACTAGTTTGAAGGGACGGTTTATTTCAGTACAGGGAGTTCAATCTGTCCCGGGGCATCAGGAAGGCCAAGAAGCAGTATTCCAGGAAAATAGCTCACCGCTTCAAGGACAGCAAGGATACACGGAGTCTGTGGCAGGGAATACAGACCATCACGATCTACAAACCATCCCCCCAGACTTGTGACAGCACAACCTCTAGGCTGAATGAACTGAATGAGTTCTTTGCTCGGTTTGAGGCATGTAACAGCACACCTGCAGAAAAAC
>JBBPBX010053605.1:13533-23781 GCA_038048925.1 Garcialebias charrua | reverse complement strand
CAGTCTGTGGATGCCAAACCTGGGCTCAACACAATGATGTTGGACATGTTGCAGAGGAGATGTGAAGAGGACCCTGTTAAATATGGCTCTGTGGTCCTCATGTTGGATGCCATGGCCATCAAGAAACATGTCCAGTATAATCCCTGTACCCAGAAAATGTCTGGATATGTGGATATGGGTGATGGCGTGGATGAGACTGATGTAGCCACGGAGGTGCTTGTTTTTATGGTGGTTGGTCTACAGGGTCATTGGAAAGCTCCAGTCGCCTATTACTGTACCTCACTAAGTCTCTATCACCAGACACACAAAAGGTCCTGGTTGTCCATGCTCTGGAGCTTCCTAGCCCCAATTGCAGGGAGGGTAGTGAAAGGACCTGGAGGGTTTAGATTACTTTTTCAGGTCTTATAAAAAAAGGTTAGTTCACAACTGTTTACATGCACAGCACTCAAAAATAATTAAAAAAATAGTTGCTGTAGCATTGTACACAAGACTCTGTATTGTATGCTGTGTTTGAGTGAGAGAGTAAAATAAATTCAAATGAACAATCAAACTAGTTTTTTTTATTTAAAAATGTATACATTTATTAATATCCCATGCCATATGTGTATCTTTGTTAAAGAGCATAAAACAAAGTATTTAAGCATGAAAGCACATACTTTTAGTGTCACACGTCATAACCACATCTCTGACGTTTATAACAAACAAAACCGTGTGAAAATCGGGTAAGAATTCGTGAAGTTATGATTGTTTTTAGTGGAGCATACAGCTTCTTCAATACAAATAAATGCGCTAGGTGGGGCGAAACACACCCATCCAAGATGGCGGCCGCACGGAATGTCCGCTCCAATAGGCAGCTCCAGTCCGTAGGGTATCTAGTGTTTATATATAATATCTATGGTCTCTACTGTTGTTCTCCTTCTTCCACCGAATGAATTGTTTTGTTCTGACTTCATTATTTATCACTTGATTTATCGCTCGATCCCGCAAATCCCGCGCATGCGTCTAGGAGCGGCGCATGCAGGCGGACCTGAGCTGAGCGGAGGTAGTGGAAATTGGAGTTTGAGATGCTCAGCTGCGACCTGCGGAGCGGAGCGGACCGTATAGAGCTTTGGAGCGTGACGTCACTGGTCCGCGGCGCAATGCATGATGGTCCACGGCGCAATGCATCATGGGATCGTTAGCGACATTTTTGAAGCCTAATGGTGTGGTCACACCGAGCAGCGTTTTTACCTCCAAAAGGCTCCTCACGCACGCAAGTGGACGCGCTACCCAGTGTTGTCCAAACTGTAGTGTTGCGGCGGCTTCGTGGCTGTGGCGGCGGGGTGTGGGAGGAGCTTACCGGTATACAGAGTCCTGCGCACAGAGTCACTGCACTCCGCCAGGCGAGGAGCCTTTTATTTCCGTCTCTGTCGAGCAGACTTGACTGGTCGTGAAGGAATTGTCGCGAACACACAGCTACAATGAGTTTCTCTTCCATAGTCCACGAGCTCGCGAGTCTTTTCTTTTTTTTTCCGACAAACAATACGTCACATAGTGCGCGCGCACCCTCGTTTCCGCGTCACATAGGGACTCTCCCACTGCCCCCTCTCTTCTGCCCCCCGACTCTCCCTGATTGGTTGACACACCAACCAATCAGGTGGAGTTGAGCGGCGTTTGAAAGTTTGAACCGCGAAATCTTCAACATGTTGAATGCTCGGTTTGGAGGTGGAAGCCGGTTCACGTGCACGAAAAAACGCTCCTCAGCACGCTCAACACGCACGCGACCTGACGCCAGACGCCAGGAGGTGCCTGGAAGTGCGTCCACCATTGACTTTACATGGAAGCTGGAAGCTTTGGAGGTCAAAACGCTGCTTGGTGTGAGCACACCATTATTAAAAGAAGCTCTGTCTCTCGTTTTTTGTTGGAATCAAAGAAGTTTTAACAGTTTTGCAATGGGTCGAACTTGTTGTGTAATTGGATGTAATGTCCGCTCCCACGACCAGAAAGGTAAAAAGATAGAAAACGGAGTTTCGTTTTATAGTTTCCCCACCTGGAAACAACGTGAGGGAGATAATGTGTCAGCCATGACAAAAAGGAGACGAATGGCCTGTATTAATACTGATCTGTGTTCTGATCTATCCTTGTCAAGGCAGACCTTCATATGAAATGAATTAAACTCCAGAAGAGCTCAGTCAGGCTGCAGATGGAGGAGCAGCAGCTACAAATACACCATCAAATGTTGCTCAGGTAGTACCATATAAAACAATTTCTCCATGTCCCAAAATAACTGCTAGTTTGTTCCAGACACTGGTGAGTGTATAAGTCAAAGTCAAGTCAAAGTCAACTTTATTGTCAAAACTGTAATATGTACAGGACATACACAGGATTGAAATTGCATTTCTCTCCGTCCCTTGGTGCAACAGTAACCATTTAAACACTAAAACACTGAAACATTTAATAAACATAAGCATAAAATGAAATAATAAAAGTGTAATACTGTCCTGAGTTTTTTCATAGTAGTATAAAAGTGTAAAAAAGTGTAAAAAGTATATCTATAAAATAAAATGAAAGTTCTGGCATTGACATTTGTAATAGAGTGACAAAGCAGCATATGAAGTTTATGTACACAGTATATGTATGAGGCAGTTGATATTGGTACTGTATAGAGGTAAAGTGGCATATACAGTAAGGCTAGTAAAAAATATACAGTATATATCAGCGGTAGTGTAGATATAAAAAGTACCGGTAGTGTAAATGTAAACAGTAGTAATAAATGTAAACAGTAGTAATGAATGTAAACAGTAGTAATAAATGTAAACAGTAGTAATGAATGTAAACAGTAGTAATAAATGTAAACAGTAGTAATGAATGTAAACAGTAGTAATAAATGTAAACAGTAGTAATGAATGTAAACAGTAGTAATAAATGTAAACAGTGAATGTAAACAGTAGTATAAATTTGTTTTGTTGGAGTTGTGCCATAATTTTTGGCACAATTTTGTCCGGGTGTTTAGTTCATAGAAGTGGGTCAGCCTATGGTTGGGTTTATATTTTTTATATAACGTTGTCTTATTTTAGACAGAGTGGACAGCTGTGTTTTTGTGAAATAAACAGTTTAAAGTTTCTAGTGTGTTGTCACTGTTACTGTATTAATACTGATCTGTGTTCTGATCTATCCTTGTCAAGGCAGACCTTCATATGAAATGAATTAAACTCCAGAAGAGCTCAGTCAGGCTGCAGATGAGGAGGAACAGGGACCAGCAGCTACAAATACACCATCAAATGTTGCTCAGGTAGTACCATATAAAACAATTTCTTCATGCACAAACAGAAAGGTAGTAGTCATCTGTTACAGAACAGGTCAGAGCTGAATAAAAACCAGCTGGAAAAAGTAAATTTAAAGTATTAAATAGGACTTCCTTGTTTTGTCATCATTGTTTAAGGTGTCACACAAAACTCTGTCTAATACCTGTGTCTTTTTCTCTTCAAGGGATGGAGGTGACAAGCTCATAACAGAAGGACGTTGTTATCTGACAGAGGCTTTGATATTAGACTGTGTGAGAGTCAAGGTTCTTTATTGTCATTCACATCACATGTTGTACGTGAGGTGGAATGAAACTGTGTATACAGGGTCCCATTTACAGCCAACAAAAGTATAAAATGAATGATGTGCTGAGGTTAAAATCCCTCTTCTCCACATCGAGAGGAGCCAGTTGAGGTGGCTCGGGCATCTGGTTAGGATGCCTCCTGGACGCCTCCCTGGTGAGGTGTTCCGGGCATGTCCCACCGGGAGGAGACCCAGAGGAAGACCCAGGACACGCTGGAGGGACTATGTTTCTTGGCTGGCCTGGGAACGCCTTGGGATTCCCCCAGAGGAGCTGCTGGACTCGTTTTGAAATATTTTTACAGTTGAATAATAACAAGTGGTTATTTTTTCTCATTTAATAAAAATTAATGTGGTAAACATTTATGAAACATTTAATTCAGCACTAACATGTAAACATGATGAAATTGATCACATTTGTAGTAAACATTTGATGTATTAACAAATTTCATTAACAGGGATTAACCTGTCCAAATAAAAGTTGAATGAATGAATTTCAGGTAAGAAATAAACAAAATGAAACAGATCCATTTTGAAGTAAACATTTGATGTAATTAAACATTTCTAGTAACAATGTGATGAACATTGTGTAAGTTAATACATTTTATAGAAAAATTGCTACACAAATGTGCAAATATAAGTGAACAGCATGATTTACATAATTATGTATCCCTTGAAGCTGGAGAACAAACTCTGAGAAATATTTTTAGGAAGCTTCATGCTTTCTGCAGACGTCCAGCCATGTCTGTGTGGGTCCACACAAGGTCACAGTGGTTTGATTGTGCACCTGTGCAGTGTGGACGATGCTTCTTCAGGTGAAATTCATCTCCTGCCTCCACAGCCGCTGGATGCTGCATGTCTTGTATCTGTGAGGGAACTTTCTCCAGGCAGCAGCGATCACACTGAGTCCATCAGGAGATGCTCCAAGTTCAGGAGTTGGATTTTGTACTGCTAGCTGCATTTTAATGTATCACCCTCATCATGACTCAGAGAGCAGAACCTGTGAACACACAATTAAAATGGTGAATGAAAAGACAGAAACATTTGTCTATAATATATATGCATCTTAATACATATATATAAAGTAATCTAATCAAGATTTGAAGTCTACATGACAAGCTCAAGTCATTAAAAATAAGGTATTTTCTACGTGGAGCTTTGTAAATCAGTTAAAATACTATAAAAAATTAAGTGTTCACAATTTCTAATACTCATAGTAGCATACAGAAGGTTGATTGATTCTGAAAGACATGTATATTAATAATTTATGTAAAATTAATGAGCCAACAACGTACCTTCAACGTATTTAGAATCTGGGGGATTTAAAAATGTCCAAATCATCTATCCAGCTATTCATAGATTGGACCAGCTCTCCCAGTGAATTGTAATTATAAAAATTATTTGTGGTGTAAACACTGACACAGACCAGGTCTGCTAAAATGACTGGGAATGTCAGTGGAGGCAAGTATTACTCCAGGTCTCTGCTCCATTTATTTATTTCAAACGGGCAATATTTCCAATTATACCGATTTTTTTCCATGTAGTTTTTTTTTTTTGTCATCTGGGAGAAGCTTATTACGATAGTCCACTTTATTTTGCGCTGCTTTTCAGAACCGTGACGGAAGAAATCTCCTGAATTTCTTTTATTTTTTCTGAAGACGACAAAAATGGCGGTCGAGACCGGAACGCCCCGACACGCCCCCGACACCCGCCCACACAGTGACGTGTGCTCCAAAGCTCTATGTAGTGTAATTTTGGCGTTAAAGTCAACCACAGATTGTGGGGCTTCAGTTTTTCAGAATCACCTGTAAGTGTCGCCAAAGGCACAAAAACCACCGAAACGTGCGTACGCCAGCCATGGGGCTGGCGTGGGAATGCGCACATATCCACGTTCAGTTCAGTTTTGATACATACGGAGTTTTGCGTGGATGGTGACGTACGCAGGGTTTCTGTGCGTATGCACGGTTGATACATGAGGCCCCTGGTCTGGGGTGAAAATGGTCGTTTAGGTCATTATCTTGTTGAAACTGGCCACTAGCCAGTGTATCTCTTGTGCAAGCCCAAGTGAGAGTTGTGGCAGATAGGGTTGTCCAGGTTTCATGATGCAGAGGACAGATTGACATGGAGGAGGATGACTCGCTGTGGCAACCCCTGAAGAGGGAAAAGCCGAAAGAAGAAGACGGTCATTAACTTGTTGAAGCCATTATCTGACGTTACAAGTGAAGTATGTGGCATCACGAGGTTTGTTCTGGAGCCAGCTTCAAATGTTTGACGATTGCCAAAATCCATGAGTTATCATGTGAAGTGTGTTTCCAACAAGAGGAACTTAAACATCATTATTCACATTATTCACTGAGTTTATGATGTTGATGGGTCTGAATGGTGTTCCTTCTTTGTGTATTCTCCTTAGACTTTGATGGAAATGCAACAGATCAGAGTTAATGTTTAGATGGTTTTGGAAATAAGTTTTTGTGGATGTTCAGGGTATCTTTAAGCCCACCAATAATCACGAGTCCTGTATCATTAAATGGTATTCCTGTACTCTGTGTGAGAAAACTGAATTACAGTACCACCTGAGGTTGACCTTTCAGTCAACTTTAACTTCCTGTCACCCATCCCCTGGAGAGAAATACTCTCATGTTTCTTGTCCCTCAAAGATTTCATGCTGTGCATCACTGAATCTTCACAATCAGCCTGCCTCACCTTAAGGCAGATGCTCACAAAGACATCTGCTTTGTTCCACTCTTACTACATCACCACGTTCCTTTATAACAAAGTTATACAGGAAAGCTTTACTGTAATTAAAAATAGACTGTTTCACATTTAATATCATTTTTTATTCATTTAACTTCCCAAAGTTCATCCATTTGTGTTGTACTTTACAGAACTTTTGACAAGGTCGTGACTCGCTCAGTTGTTGAACGGTGTTAAAATTAGGCGTTTCATTTAAAATGCTACATTTCTGTCATTCGTTACATAAAATATTTTTCCTTCAAATAAACATGACATGAATTTTGATTATTAAATTATTAATATTTGATATGAACTCCATCCAGAATCAACAGGTTTTGAAACCACCTTCATAAAAATGTAGTTTCTTGGTGCACATTTTAATTCATTTCAAATCCACAAACGTTTAAATACATTTACCCACGCAAACCGGACAGCTCATTATACATCACAAACACTGAATCTCTACTAAAAAATAGTATCTGGCAAGAGTGCATGTTTTAAATTGGAGGGAACGTGCAGGTTTTGAAAGAAGCACAAGGTGCTGCCAAGCCGGGCGATGCAGGGTCCGGTCAAGTCCTTCATATCTTGTGGAAAAGACAGGTGCTGCAGTGGCATTCTGTGTGGTTTCTCAGCGTTATGTCACCAAACTTTGTCTGCAAGAGATACAGAAAAGAAGCAGATTGTTAATACTGTATTTGTTTTCATCAGGTGCTACTCAGTGTCATTTATTCTGTAAGGCTCAGAATAAGACTTATTTCTTATTACAACCCTTAATTAGTTCACTTAAAGAAACACTATAGCTTAATATTGTAACATTGAACTGTCACATGTGCTTTTAAAGTGAATGCTGAATCAATTAAGAATATTCCCCATGAGCTTTAGTAAATGAATTTATGTTTAAGGACATCTTGTCATGAAAGCATATCATCTAAATTAATTTTTGGTGAGCAATAAAGTGAATACAACTAAGAATAAGAATAAAGGTCATAGGTAGGCTTGTCGTGATTAACAATAAATCAATTAATCGCATGATAAATTAAAATTATCAACCTCATTTTCATTTATCGGCTTTATCGTTTCTTTGTTTCTCTCTCTCTCTTATAAAGACACTGGATGACAAAAGGCTCAACTCCGGTGTTCTTCACTGACCCCTCCCTTTCTCTTTTCTCTTTAAAATCCGTTTTGACCATCCAAAATCTTGTTTTTGAATCATCACAAGCAGCTAAGCTACGAGCTAAGCTAACAGACCGACCTCGGGGGGAAAAAACGGCAACTTGTTGAAACTCCAAAATTCACGGTTAAAAGCTGTGCCTTTGAGTAAAAAGTTATTTTTCTCTGCAAAAAGAAGCTGAGAACTTGTTTACTGATTTTTTTTATTAAAAGCTTTGTGTGACAAATGCTATGCTAAAGAGCTCAAACCACACCGAGCGTCCACCATTTTGAGAACCAAAGAGAGACAGCCCATGTCACGTCAAGGGGCCTCCCTCCCATTTTTCTTAAAGAGACACGCTGCTCGCTCCCTCACTATCCGTCCTTCAGTTCAAACAATCTTATACTGCCATCCAGTGGTCAAAAAAGATACTACATGTAAAACAAATTGACAAACTTTTATTCTTAAATTTGACAATAATTACTAATTATTGTCTAATTTCAAACAATATTATCGTTTATCGCAATAATTTTGGAGACAATAATCCAGCAAAATTTGTTATCGTGACATAATGGAAAGTTATGCAATACCTTTTTGAGTGAATCTTTTGAAGCTTGACGATAGTTTGTAACAGGAAACACCACTATAAGTTATTGCTATAAATAAATGGTAAATGGGCTGTATTTATATAGTGTCTTTCTATTTTATCAAGATACTCAAAGCACTTTACAACACAACCTGTTTCCTCATTTACCCATTCATACAACACTCTACTACATCTAAGAATAATCAGTGCTTTACATCACACGATGGGACACACATCGGAGGCAATGGTTAAGTGTCTTGCCAGGGACACTTCATCACGTGACTGCTGGTGGAATCGAACCCCCAACTCTCCCATTGGAGGACGATTTCTCTAACCACTCAACCACAGCTGCCCTTTTTTAACCAATTACAGGTAACTAGCCACTTAACTGAAAACTACAGTGTAATAAATGCATGTAGTATAATTAATAAGAGATAAAAAGGACACAGTTTCTCTCTGACCTGGTGACATAGAAGTAAAGATCTCAATACAGTACATAAATCTGCACACAAATATGTCCTTTTACTTTCGTGTGATACCATTTACAGTACTGTATAGCACTACCTCATAGCTGTGCTTTGCAACACAGCATGTTGCCTCTGAGGTGATGTTCTTTTGGACCATCATGGTCTTCATGGACCCGAGGGGTGTGGGGTACGCTCTGGAAAAGCAGCAGCCCATACACTGATAAATGGGCCGATCCCTTGAAAAAGACCTGTTCAATCTCAGCTTGCATTCCTCGCAGCTCACTGCAACAGATGATGAGTCTCAGAAAGGCGCCATGGATGTCTAATCTAAGCACAGACGAGTTTAAGTAGAATTCGCAGAGGTAGTTCTTACCGCTTGAAGGATCAACGTTGGGGTACGATTCAGCTATGTAAAGGAGAAAATACAATAAAAGAAGAGACGCTCCAGTTGGTTTTACAGACAGCATGGTGGAAGCAGCAGAAACCTGGAGACAGAAAAACAGAAAGTTATCAAAAATCTCAATCTTTGCTAAAGCAAAGCACGAGGAGAAGAAAACAGAGCGGTACCATGTTGCGAGAAAGTCTTCCTTCATTATGCCTCTGCGCACCACTCCTTTATATTGAGGGGTCATGCTTCAATTCATCTAATTTTATACCAGTGGTCTCAGCAACTTCCTGGATTAGAGAAAACCTACCAACCTTATCAGTGATCTCCATGATTCATTGGTTACTTTGCTCCCTCTTTTTACTAATCCCTTCAAAGCCCCAAAATGAAGAAAAACAAGTCATGGAAACTCACAATATTCTTCCCCCATCCTGACTATGGACGTTGCATTTAATCCCTGGGTTTCTGTTACTTGGTAACA
Source organism: Garcialebias charrua (assembly GCA_038048925.1). NCBI lineage: Eukaryota > Metazoa > Chordata > Actinopteri > Cyprinodontiformes > Rivulidae > Garcialebias > Garcialebias charrua. The sequence continues at coordinate 14,397 of JBBPBX010053605.1, read as the reverse complement.
AAGGGTTGTTATTTTGTCATGTCACCACAAAAAACATGTCCCTTAATGAGGGATTCTCTTCAACCTTTTAATTTACTGAGAAACCATTTGTATGGGCTTGTTTTTGTATAAGAGTACACTGTATAAGAAAATGTAAACGCAAAATGTTGAGTTTAAATGTATTTCAATGACCTTCCGTTTCGTATTGTTCACACCTCTTTCTTAAGATAAAAAAAAAAGTTGTTTTGATAATTTAACCAGTAAAATAAATGGTACAGATTTTAATAGTTTCCTTTAAGTTAACTGGATCTATCAGTGAATTATGCAAGAAACAAAACATTTTGTTCATAATCTGTGAGGTTCTTGTACATCCTAGAAATAAACTAATGAAAAACAAGAATAAAATGCAGTGTTTGTCTTTTGACTTGCTGGTTTTAGGTTTGATACAAGTTAAAATTATAGTTTGGCACAAAAACAATAAGTAATACTGTACAATTGAAAATGCACAAACTGTGTCAAATATGGAAATACAGCAGCAGTCTGTATGTGTTATAACTCAGTACAGGAAACCAATAACTCTTAGTTTTGATGTGCACATGCATATATATAATCCTATAGAAGAGTCAAACCAATTAGTTTTTGCTTTAGTTTATTGGTATATTCCAGTACATCAGCATATGGAAAAGAGGTATCACATATTTAAAATCGCTCTCTGATGGTGTTTATGTCATGCAGACCTCACAGCTTCACATATTTGTAAAAATGCAAATATAGCACAAAAAATCCATTAACCACTGCTGTTGGATGTCCATAATAATATCGCAGTTCATTTGTGGGTGTATTTCAGACAAATTAAGAACATACAGTAAAAAGAAAAAAAAAGTG
>JBBPBX010053604.1:0-14527 GCA_038048925.1 Garcialebias charrua | reverse complement strand
TTATGTCCTGCTGGAGTGTGACATGACTTGTGTACAAACTAATATGGTATCAGAATTTTACATATCTCATTCAACCACAATTAAATTCACTCTATCTAGGAGGCACTATTTATTTGGATAGTATTTCTTTTTTTTTAAAATAACAAGCTGGAATGAAAACAAGTAAAAATGAAATAAAAGTAACAACTTTCTACTTCTTGATTCGTAAAAAAAAATGTAAGGGGTAGAATGTACAGATAATTGTGTGAGAATGTTACAACTAAAAGTCAAAAGTAGGTTGAAAAATAGTTACTCAAGTAAAGTACAGATACCTAAAAATTAAACTTAAGTACAGTAACTTCAATAAGCAGAAACCTGATGGGAGCCATGCAACTAAAAATTTAATCAACTATGGACTATAAATTTACACTAGCATTGCACTAGCATGATTCTCTTATAATTTTAGAGTGACACATCTGGTGGTCATTTTGATTAAACTTTATTCACGCTTGGGCTATAAAAGACTGATTATTTTAAATATTTCATTATGGGGATCAGGAAGGATGTGCCACAAGTGGTCCTGCTCTGCACTCCTTCACCTGTGTGGCCGCCACAAAATTTTGAAAATCACAACATTTTTCAGGGTACTGTTTTGAGAACTTTGAGGTTAAATACCTGCACCATTCTTACTCTCTCTTGGTGCTCCTTTAAAATATCTCAGGTCTGGGGCCACACTCCTGACGAAAAGCAAAATGTATTTGGGAGCCTATGTGGGTCCTATATGTGGGTGTGAGATGGGAAGAAAAGGTGTCGATTTAGGCATAATTGTCAATTTTCATAAAAACTACAGTTTATAAGACCAAATTTTATATTCAGTCTATATTTTATAAATACAGCTAATATTAAGAACTGAAAGTCAGCTACCAGCACATCATTACTTCATTACTACTTAAACTCCAACTCCGTGTGGCATTCAGAAGAGCAACATTTGATCATAACACTAGGAAAAATATTATAGGTTCTGGTGAAGCGAAAGTCCGTAATGTTACGTATGAGACTCTTATTTTGAAAAGCTCGGTTACCGAAACAGGAAGTGTTAGCACAGCATGTTGAGCATGCATCAGGGTGTTAGCACAGCGTTTACAGTTCGTTCCGCGGTCAGCAGCTCGGGACTTCCGTTGAATAAGTTCGGGTGGTGAAGTGATTTGATGGTCATACTCCACTCGAAAATGGCCAACAATCAAAGGTAAGTTGGAAAAAAAACTTTAAAGAAAAGTTTTATTGGATGTCTCAAATAATCAGCGGATGGTAAGGTTGGCAATGTGTCGGAAAAGTTTCATTTTCGTTAGCTTAGCGTCGCAGCTAACGCGCACAGATTTATACAGTTTTAGTAGTAAGTTTCTATCTGTCCATAATTAGATGTATGTGGTGTCGTCACTCTTATAAACGGTATTTATCAGGGAGTATTTTACAGTAAGAACAGTTAAATGTAAAACACGTGGCTGGAGATTGTTCAAGACAGGCTCCACTTCGAAATTGCGCGCAAACACCGAGTATGGTACTTGCGCAGTGCTTTCTAAATAAGAGCTTTGTAGCTTTTCTTTCAAAGAATGTAGAAAAAAAGAAGAAAACATCAGATGTCAGCCCACCAATTCTTACTAACATCAAATGTGAAAAATTTTAAAAGGTGCTCAACACTCCTGACATTGTCCTTTTAATTTTTACATTACTTAAGATAAGATGGATAAAATAAAAAATAAAATATTGATTCCACAATGGGGAAATTAGCACATTAATGCAGCTCAATACAGTACAGTGTGAGATAGAATAAAGAAGTAAGACAAAAGGGAAGAGAAAGAAGACACTATATGCATAACGAATAAAAACATTTTTAAGCTGTTTGTTTCAAAAGAATAATCATAATTAAGGATGACAGCACAACACCTTCAGATGTGACTTACAATTTGAGCAATAGTTGAACAGATAAAATTAAAGGTAGGATCTGCGATTTCTTGAACACTCTGGGACTTAGAAATATTTTCAGCGCAGAAAAGCATTCTGCTCCCTCCCCTCAGAGCCATATATGGCTCTGAGGGGAGGGAGCAGAATGCCACAGTCCGTGCTCTGCTGAACTTGGGATCTGCTCCGCCCCCTGCTGCTGTCTGCTCAGAGCTGCTGCGATATTCTGTGTTTATGTTAATAAAACCTTCTAATAAAATAAAATAAAACCATGGAGCGCTAGTCCTACAACACAAAATCCAGCAGAAATCATCAGAGGTTCACGAAGCAACGTTTGGACATGATTTAATTCGCTCGTGATTTCCTCATGTCTGTCAGCGCTGGTCTGGAATGTCTGGAATGCTCCGCCTCCTCTACATGTCCTGTCTCTGCGCTGCGAAGTTCTGTGTTTATATGATAATATAACTGTTTAAAAAATAGAATAAAACCATGAATCACTCATCAGCAACACAAAAACCAGAAGAAATCAGCAGAGGTTCACGAAGCAACGTTGGACATGATATTCGCTCGTGAGTCGTGACAAATCCATTTCCTCATTCCTGTCAGTGAAGGATGAAGCGATCACTTGACTTTTGACAAAAAAACTAAATAAAAGTCCAGCTCTGGGATAAAGAAGGATATTTAATACATTTTGTGTCACATAAAAAACAGTCCTGCATCGCTTTGCAATCCTTTGAATGAGAACGAGCCGCGGCGCTGGGACAGGCGTGGGCGTGGGTTGGGGCGTGACAAACAGTTTGTCAGTAGATAGTGACCGAGTGAATAAATATGTTAAAAATATGTTGTTTGAAAAGTTACAGACTACATTACAATGTTACATACCCCAGCTTTAACTACCCCTGTACAAATTGTGTTGTGTGTTTGTGTGACGTCTAATTTCAGATATGAAGAAGCCAGCAAGAGAGCAGCGAGTTTGATACAGGATGCTGTTCAGTGCCTCATTCCTTTAGTGATGGAGAAAAACACCTCGGAGAGTACAGTGACCACTGAAAGGAAAGAGACAGTCATTGCAGTCCCTGAAAATGACCATCCCCTTCACATGTTGAGTTCTCTGCCAAGCTCCTCATCTGTCAGAGGCCCTCACATAGCTGCTATTCAACCTCCATCTTACCCTGGACAATCAAGACATGATATGGTGCAGTCCAGGTTGTCAGTCTTATTTAGGCCACCATATCCCAAGCAAAAGGGTCCCAAAAAGCCCTGGTTAAAGAGACGATATGAGACACCTTGGTCTCATGACTTTTTCTGTCTCTCTGATCCCGAGTCAGATATGTCACCATCTCTTGAGGAGCGATGTGTTCTCCAGACTATGGGTTTGGGGAGAAAAAAAGTGACCTTCCCAAATAATAATGGTACACACCAAGATTTTGTGGAAAGTCTCATCAATGCATACCCTCAACTCACTGATGCAGGGGGCTTCAAGTTGATGCGTTGTGGGCGGAACAGAGTGTTGGTTGACATACCAATGCCCTCCTCAGGTTACAGTGTAAGGTATTTGAGGCTGGAAAGTGGTCTGAATAAAGCCTTAGCCTACATTGTGCCACTTCAAGAGAAGCTTGGCAACATCGAGGAACGTAAACCTAATAATAATATGGTAAGACATCTTTTGTAGGTAAATTGAGGTATTTGCTGTGTTAATGGTTAATTACATTCAAAACGGATTTGTCCTTAAAAATGTTTGCTCAGCAGGGTCAAAACAAGTGCAAGTGTACAAATAAATTGCTAGTTCATTGGTAATTAGTAGTCTTTGGAACATATATTTAAAAAAAAAAAAAGGATCAAAAGGTAAAGATGGTCTAATAAAACAAATTGTATAGGTGAATAATACCAATGTCTTTTGTACTGAAGGACATGGTGCTGGAGAAGTGCAAATCTTGCAATCAGGACATCCCCCTTTATAAACTGCAGAATCACTTCAATGAATGTGAGGGGTATGTATGTTCATCCCATTTTGTTTTTAAAGTCAAATGCACATAAAATGAGCCTTTAAAAAATATGGTTTTCATTATATGAATCATAATCCCCTTCGTGTATAGTACTGTTGTAAGACTTGTGGTATTCAATGTAATCCCATTTTAAGTATGTCTAATTTCTTTAGAAAGTGCTGTTAAAAGCACATGATTTTAAAATGTTTTTTGGAAGAGGAATATTGGATATTCTGTCATAATCCAAAAATATATTGCAGTTTCACTGAATGCCCTTTTACTTTTTAGGTCAAGCATTGACTTAACAGATGAAAATGAGAATGAAATTGAAGATGTAACAGAGACTGAGGAGGACTTTGTAGACTTATCAGAAGAGACAAGTGAAGAAGAAAGTGAGGTTTTTACACCTGAAGCTGCACTTGAAGAGTCTATATTGTAAGTTGTAGTTGCTTCTTTAACTTTCCTATTCACATCTGCAACTTGGCTTCTGCTATTTAAACAAAGCCTGTGATGTTATTAGTGGAAAAAATTAAGGCAATGAACGCAAAGTCCAAGTTGAAACACTGGCACACACATTATTCAGGCTTAAACATAAACATTTGAATGCAATTATGCCAAAGTAACAATCCTCAATATTAGCATACACTTTTCTCTTAGCGTCTTTAAATATTTCAGATTAACTGTCTAGATATACTCTGAATATTTGTTGGATCTATACTGCATTTAAAAGAAAAGGATTATTCTTATTATAAATTCTTTTTTAGGGCTCAAAACCACCATGTCCTTGAGCCAGCGGGTGAGGACCAGGCCACTCCAGTGTCAAATGAACTGTAAGAACATAGTGCACAATTCGAAATTAATAATAATTTAGTTGCGTATTGGAAAGTATTTTTTCGATTTAAAGAATGATTTCATATAAATTATGGCAATTCATATGAAATACTGGCCGGTTTAAAATTTCAGATCTGTTTTTTTGGAACTGCTATTTAATATGTATGCTTTCTAAGCAATGCACTCTTATCTCAGACTACATGTATTTTCCTGTGTAACAGAAAATGAAAAAATTCACGTAGTTCACCAGATTTGTGAAGGCAAAGAAGTGAGAAATTAACTTCAGTCCATATACCCAGTCTTATAATTTTGACGCTTGTAGTACTTTTGTGAAAGTTTTCAGTGTGCCTTAATTTTATATTACTGTTTATTTTGCATCAAATTTTTAAAAAGACTAAACTGTATGCAACATTTGCTTGCACGTAAGCTAAGTCTATTTGTGCTTCAATGTTTTCTTACAGGAACATTGAGAATGTTCTTAACAAACTGGAGAAGGCAATTGACAACCATGATGGGAGTCCTGCATCTTATATAAGTGTGTGCAGATCTCAGATCTGGATGGGTGCCAGGTTGGCTCTTAGCCGGAAATCATTTAAACCTCATTGTCGTATCGATGTTAAGTTCATGGATGATGTTGGAATAGCAGAAGGAGCAGTTGATACAGGGGGACCAAAGCGGGAGTTCTTTACCCTCGTTTTGGATTATCTGCATGATAGTGGGCTGTTTATGGGACCAGAGGGCAGCAAATTTTTAACTAACTCCAGTTCAGGTGAGATGCATATACAGTAATGATGTTTTGACATGAATACTGTAAATCTAGGGTGTATCACGTGCGATTTTCATTAACTGAACAATCATTCTGTACAAAAACCAATTCAGCACTACAATTTTAATGTAGCATGAAAAATGCATAGCATTGATGAAATGTATAAATTGCTAGTAATTTATAATTGATTTACATTTGTTCAAAGAATAGTTCACACAAAAAAAAATTTTTTTTAAAAGAAATCTTTTAACTGTCTTATCCCCCTCCCCTTTGTGTTTAATTTGTAGCTATGGAAAAAGATGACTTCTTCTACGCCGGAATGATCATAGCAATGTCTCTTGTGCATGGAGGGCCTGCACCTCGATTCTTGTCCAGAACTCTATTCCAGGCACTCACAGAATCACCAGAGATGACAACAGTGACCATTGACGAAGTTCCAGATTTGAAATTGAGAGGAAATCTCCAGAGGGTTAGTATAAGACGTATGTGTGTTTGTTTATGACATACGTACAGTACTGTGTATTAAAGTATATCACAATATTTAATAGGTTTTGTGTGGTGAAGTTCCTGAAGACCTTGAAGACATCATAGACATGGCAGGTTCACGATGCATTTTGGCAACACCTGAAAATGCAAAACAGATGGCTCTAGATACTGCACACTGGTACATATTTGGCAGAACACGGTCTGCATTTGAGAGGTAATTGTACACAGAGGAAGCACTTGTTCTATTCACATTACTGGCATTGTTTCACATTAAAACCAAACACAACAGAGGGAAATTGTTCAAGGGTGCCCTACCAACACCACTGAAACAATTTGCATCTCAGCTTCCTAAATTCTAGTTGTGCACAGAAAAATTCACTATGCAACTGCAGTACATCCTTGCAGGCTTCCGATATTATCTCCTCTTTTAGAAAGCTGAAGGTATTGTTCATATTTTTCTTTCACAAATATTTCATTTGACATTGTGAAATAAAGATGGCAAATTATGGGAAAAAACTAGTGCCAACAGGAACTGAATTTGAAAATCTCAGAGTTCTAAATGAATTTCACTAAATTGAAAATGAACTTAAAGTTTTGAATTTTAAATAATTTACTTTGAAATTGTATATTTTTAAATTCAAAATTCGGTTTGACACATTCAGTTCAGGGGGTGGGTTTTATTTACCGTTGTTTAACCAGGCAAGTCCCGTTGAGATCTCAGATCTCTTTTTCAAGGACGGCCTGGGCCTGAAGGCAACCTGTTGTACATGTTTTTGGGAGTGGGGGAAACCGGAGTACCTGGAGAACACCCATGAAAGCACTAGGACAACATGTAAACTCCACTCAGAAAGACCCCAGGTCCAAACCTGGGATAAAACACAGGACCTTCTTGCTGTGAGGCATCAGTGCTAACCACTGATCCATCGTGCTGCCAAAGTTGGGTTGGAGTGGACTTTTGGCTGCAGCAAAATTAGAGAAGGAAATGAGGACAAAATAACTTATTTCTAGCAGCAGAGTGGGTTGGAAATGGGTGATTTTGATGATATATATTTGTTTACATCCTACAGGCTCTGACATGTTAAATAAATTTGAAACTGAGTTTTTGGAAACAAAAAAAAAAAGGTCCAGACAGGACAGGACGTTATTTAAAATATTCATAATGATTGGGTTAATATTATTATTAATAGTTTTTATGGTTTCTACATCGTCAGTCCTTGTTTTCTGCTCTGTTGTCAACATGTACAGTAATGGGAAATCCAGATTTGGCCCTTAGCTTCTCCAGCCGATCACACAGTCATGTGGTTTCTGCGCACTCCAGCTGTTCTACAGAACCTCGTTGCATGAAACATAAATCTGTGGATCTGTGTTTGATTACTCTGGCTGGCTTTCTCAAGGACCTGGATATGTGTGACACAAATTTTTTTATTTTACAACTGAAAATGAAAGTAGTCAAACTGAATTTTTTATTGAACAAAATACAGTTTCAAAGGAAATTAATTCAAATTAAAAAATTTAAATTCAGTTTCAAACCATTAAATTCAGTTTCAATTTAGTGAAATTCATTTAGGAACCAATGCATTCAGTTTTAAATTATGCACATTCAGATTCAATCTGAGCAATTCTAATTCAATTCCTGCTGGCACAAGTTTTATTCCATTGAAAATGTCCACAGCTATGCAACTCACTGCCACATTTTTAAATACAATCAGATATTCTTGACATTTTTTACAATTCTACAGATTGTATTTTAATACATACTGTACTTACATCCATTATGTACTCTGCTTCTCCTTTATGGGTCACATGCTTTCACCTATCTCTATACCTCTGTATACGCAGAGCAACGCAAGCTATTTCAATACATAAACTGATAAATTTAGGTAAATGTTATAACTGCTCCTCTTGCTGTCAATAAACTGGTATGACATGGAGGAATATTGTATCAAGTTTTGGTATTTTTGGTCAGGCTATCACATACCAATTATTTTCTATGACCCTTTTTAGTTGTATAGACTTATCGCTTCCAGTGACTCAATTGTGGCAGCTGTGATCAGTTCCAAAAAAATAAGGAGAAAAGAAAACTTGATAAATTGTGCATTTTTATTTATTTATTTTGCCTCTTGTCTAACAAAAGAAATTCTATTCCTGTGAACAAGGATGGACATTTTCTAGCTCAGTTTTATATTCTTAAACTGGTAGAGGAACATTTCAATAAATGCCTTGTTGAAATGTGGTAATATCTTTGAATGATTGTAGATTCTATTTCTTTTAGCCTATTATAACCTGCATGTTAGTAAGGCCTTCTCTAAGCATCAGCGTCCATTAAATTACATCTGCCATGTACCACATGGGCAAAGTCCCAAAGCAAATTGTTTCATACTGATGGTTGGGCCCATACTTTTTGGGATAATAATAATTAAAATATAAAAATAATAATAGTAATACAGTAATAATAATATCACATAGAACTAAGGATTAAGTCCCAAAGTGGTATGTGGAGAAATAGGCAGTAATAGTGATGTATTATTGTGATTAACAATACAAATTAAGTTGTAGCTCTGGAACCACTCATGATATCAGGGTGATTGAGGTATCAAAATGTAGCTTAAAAAGCATGAATCCGAAACTGTGCTGAGCTAATTTTAACCAAATTTAGCATAATCTTTGGTTACATGTGATGGGTCACAAATAAACAAATCAATGTTCACAAAAAAATTGACAGTTTATTTATCACTGTTACTAATTTTATGTTGTCATACAAGGTTCAAAGATGGCCTTAAGACCTTGGGAGTTTATTCGGCAATGCTGGAAAACAAGGAGTACTTCTTGGATGTCATGTGTCATCAGAACAACCCAATAACAGCAGAACAAATCAAAGAAGCCTTCAGACCAGTGCTACACCACCCTGGTTCCAACAAGCGTTCCACTGAGAACCTAATCCTCTGTCTGTGGGAAAACTTCATCTTTGAAGCAGAGGGTATGGGAATAATAGGTAGTAAAACACAAACTGGTTAAATATTCCAGTGATTTTGTTTTGGAATGGAAAATGGCTATGGAAAGTGATCTCTAACATGTTTTAAACCTTTTTTAAACTTTACTTTAAAATGTGTTAGATTTATAATGCCACCTTACCAGAGGCAAGGACAACCTACAGTTGATATGAATTCTTAAATTTAAACTACATTTCTGTTCCTCAATATTTTTTTATGTCCTTTTTTTTTTTTTAGATGAACATTCAGGCACCTCGTTGGAGAAGATCCTGTTTTTCTCCACAGGCTTGAAATCCTTTCCTCCACTTGGTCTAAAGCCCACTCCAACTCTGTGCTTTCTGCATGATCCTGAGGATAGTGGAGAGCTGTCCAAATTCCCAAAAGCGAACACGTGCACAAACCAGCTGTATCTCCCCACAATCCATACAACATATCAAGACTTCAAAAGCCACATGTTTTTTGGTGTTTGTGCAAGTGCAGGGTTTGGACTACCATAGTTGAGTTTGAGTGTTGTTACAATGTTAGGTATTTTAACATTGGTTCTTGTATTTTACAATACAAAACGTTTATATTAAATGTTTGTGCTGTTAGCCGTTACATTTGCACAGCCAGGTTACAATTTTAAATGAAAGTTATGTCTGCTGGAAACCGTTCTCCTAACCAGCTGTGGACGTTACATGGTCCTGTTAATAAATTACCAGCACTGAGACTGGTTGCGTTTTAGATGGTCCTGTTAGCTTTCTTTGCTTTGACCTGATTTTTTTTGTTTTAGGCAAAACTAGAGATTTTGCCATGTCTGAGGACCAGTCCCACTCCTTTTCTGCATAAGCTGACAGGCTGTCATACTACACAAAAGTGAATTAGCACAGATCCAGCTGTATCACCCTACAGTACACAAAATGTAATTGTGCTGCTAAGTGTTAAATGAAAGTGATTGTTTGGCTCCAGCTGAGTATCTTACGTGCACACTTTGCACTTTATTTGTTAAGATGTTGCTGCTCATTATGTATTTTTATTATTAAATATATTTTGACTGAATATCTTTTATTTTTTTGCAGTCATATGTTGATGGATATATGGATGGATGGATGGATGTTGATTCATATGCAGTCATATGTTGTTTAGGTTGATTGGTAACTCTAAAATTGACCCTGGGTGTGAGTGGAAACAGGTCCCTCTTGTAAATGAGTCCCCGTGGCTCAACGAGGATTCATTCATTCGTTCAACCTTTATTTATACAGGCTAGCCTCGTTGAGTCACGGGGACTCATTTACAAGAGGGACCTGTCTCACTCACACCAAACAACCATCCACTCTCACACTCACACCTAGGGTCAATTTAACATGCATGTTTTTGGTCTGTGGGAGGAAACAGGAGTACTTCGAGGAAACCCACGCATGCACGGGGAGAACATGCAAACTCCACCCAGAAAGGCCCCCGGACCGGGATTTGAACCGGCAACCTTCTCGCTGAGAGGCAGCAGCTCTACCAGTTGTGCCACCGTGCTGCCCAAATAGCCTGTATAAATAAAGGTTGAATGAATGTATAGCATTTTAGAAACAATGTCTATATGCCTTTTGACTCAAACTTGGTGGTTAATAACTCTTTGGTCTGAGGTGTTTGGATAAAATAAGTGAATTTTAATTAACATGACGTTAAATGTTGTTTTGATGTCCTTAGTACAAATTGAACCATATAAGTTGAAGAGAATTAACCTTCAGCAAAAGGTACTAAACGATCATGTTTTGCAATTAAAAATATTGATCACAAAGGAAATAAAAAAACAAACGTCATTAATTATTACTTAATATGGAGAAGCCTAGTTTATTACCAGAGACTGTAAAAAGACCAAATTTGATACAGTAGTTGGGGCTTCTCTCATAGTTCGACTGTCGGCCAGACAAGCTGTTAATTCAGGTGGTATGTAAAACTTTGTTAATATTTATGCTTTATGTCTGTTGAGAAAGTTTCCTTGAGCTGTTTAGCCATGCTAGTCGCTAGCCTCTCCAATGCTAACGCCAGCCTATCCATATCAATGGACAGCAGAGAGAGTAGTCAATCCAGTGGGTTACTAGCCTAGGCATGCTAGTCGCTAGCCTCTCCAATGCTAACGCCAGCCTATCCATATCAATGGACAGCAGAGAGAGTAGTCAATCCAGTGGGTTACTAGCCTAGGCATGCTAGTCGCTAGCCTCTCCAATGCTAACGCCAGCCTATCCATATCAATGGACAGCAGAGAGAGTAGTCAATCCAGTGGGTTACTAGCCTAGGCATGCTAGTCGCTAGCCTCTCCAATGCTAACGCCAGCCTATCCATATCAATGGACAGCAGAGAGAGTAGTCAATCCAGTGGGTTACTAGCCTAGGCATGCTAGTCGCTAGCCTCTCCAATGCTAACGCCAGCCTATCCATATCAATGGACAGCAGAGAGAGTAGTCAATCCAGTGGGTTACTAGCCTAGGCATGCTAGTCGCTAGCCTCTCCAATGCTAACGCCAGCCTATCCATATCAATGGACAGCAGAGAGAGTAGTCAATCCAGTGGGTTACTAGCCTAGGCATGCTAGTCGCTAGCCTCTCCAATGCTAACACAAATGAATAGTCTCCTTCTCATTTGCCAGCGCCGGCCTCTCAGTTGCCGGAGTCAGCTACTCAGTCAGCGGTGCCGGCCTATCATTAATCAGATCAATAGCCTCCTGCTACAAGGATGTTGCTACCGCCGGTTGCGCAATAGTCTTAATTTTGGCCCTCATCCCGCGCCATATCACAGGGACACATAGAAACAAACCACCATTCATTCTCTCACTCACACTTAGGGTCAATTTAGAGTTACCAATCAGCCAAACATGCATGTTTTTAGTCTGTGGGAGGAAACCGGAGTACCCGGAGGGAACCCACGCATGCACGGAGAGAACATGCAAACTCCACCCAGAAAGGCACGCAGATTTGAACCAGGGACCTGCTTGCTGAGAGGCAGCAGCTCTACCAGTTGCACCACCGTGCTACTCTTCTAATATACTCTCAGTGATAAACTGCTTTCATGCATCTATTGGAGAGATGGTGCTAAACCCAGGTGCAGGCCCTGACCGACTTCTCAGTAAATTGTGGCTTGGTGTTAAAAGAGGCATACAGATTTTTAAAATAATTTATATATAATAATATATAATAGGTTACCTAACGGGTTTGCATTTGTTACAAGGAATTATGAATACAATGAGTCTCTACACAACAAATGCAGTAATATCAGCTGGCTTACTAAACTAGTGTAATGTTAGCTAGCTTAAGTACTAACATTATGTTGTAGTTAGCTGAGTGTCTACTTTGTTGACCAACATGATATTCTATCACAGTAAAGTCATGGAGTTGGTAAATGAAGATAATACATGTATGCTGCTGTGTCAAACTGACCTCCTAGTGGTGAGACTGCAGGTATCAGATGTGTAAATGAGACAGAAAATGTATCTTGACAGTCACAGTTGGTAAGAATCAAAGGTTCCCAAAGCAAACCCTTGAGATTCTATAGGAAATGCTTGGGGTCATTTTTGACCCCACTCATGAAAAACTGGGGTAGTGACACAAAAACTGCAATTTCTGAAAATGTATAAAAACATTTTAAAAATTCAAATGGCTTGAAGTCACAAACATGTTTTATGAGGAATACCTGGAATATGGAAGAGTAAAAAATTTTAGTTTCAGAGTTTTTGAAGAATAACAACCCTCGGGGTAATTTTTGACCCCACTTATGCATCTAAGGGTTAATGGCTCTCAGCTGCATACACATAAAATCTCTATCTCTAACATATCATTTGACTAAGTTATGGCTATGTTTGTGTTGACTAAAGTTGAGTAGCTGTGTAAGCCATACATAGACTCTAAAGGTTAATCATTGTAGACACAGTGATACATTTCTGAATGTTTCATTAAGATGTATTCAGTGGTTCATGAGATATACACAGACAATACACAAACAGTTATTTTTTGCTTTTGGTGGCAGGTGATACAAATTTAATACTAGGATTTTAGAGAGGGCTGTTTATCCTGTCATTATTGATACTGGTGCAACTTTGGCTTTTTGAAATACTTAGCCTTTTCTGCTATTTTTTTCCTTATAGAAAATTAATTGAGCTCATTTTACATCATTCAAATATTTAAATGTGTTTACAACCTTTTACTGCTCCTTCCACTTTTTGTTCTGCTTCAGCTTCTTCCAGCTTCATTGTGCAAATCTAAACCTTTTCAGCTACTTTCAGCTGATTCCAGATGTTTTTTCAGCAGTTTGTGCTTGTTTCAGATTATTTTGGCCAACAACAACATTTTTGTGCTTCTTCTAACTTATTTCTCCAAATCTAGGTTTGTTAAGCTTATTTAATCTAATGTCTGTAAATTTCAGCTATTTCTGTGATTTCAGCTAATATTTAGCTCTTTTTATGCTGACTTTCGTCTTTTCAGCTAATTCCACATTTTTTCCACTCATTTAAACTTTTTTCAGCCTAATTCAGCAAAAATGTGCTTGCTCCACTTCCTTCTGGTAACTTTAGCTTATTTTTTGCCTTTTTAGCTACTATTCAGGCTTTTTTTCCCCTTCTCAGAATTCTGCTTTTTTAAAACAATTTCCACTTTTATTTGCTAATTTCTGCTTCTTTCAGCCTAATTAGGCATCGTTTTGCTCTCTCCACTTCCTTCTGGTAGGCTAACGTAAGCTTATTTCTGTCTTTTCAGCTACTTTTCAGGTATTTCTTGTTAATGTCAGCTTTTAAGCTAATTTGCTATTTTGTGTGCTGCTTTCTGCTTATTTAAACTACTTTCAGCAAATATTTGTTATTTCTGCTAAATTAGGCTTGTTTAGCTACTTTGTACATTTCAGCAAGAGTTTAGCTTATTTCAGCTGTTTTGCAGCGTTTTTCTGCAATAAGTATTCACGCTGCATTTTCACAGGAAATGCGATTTCTCTAGTTTGCTTTTAAAACTTACAACAGAACTCATCCAAATGATACCACACAGAGTCGGGAGTACCTTGGTAAGCTCACAAAGCCCCCATGCAAGCAAAAATTTGTTGATCCGAATACTTTTGTATGTCTTCTCCTTAAAAAGCTTGCTCCTTTTCAACTCTCGCCTTTGTTTGCTAATTCATGAAATCAATGTGGCCTCTTTAATAATTGAGAGTGTTGCTGCTTGCATTTGTGGGAATGGCCACAAATCACAAAACAGAACATCCCAGCTGAGGGCAAATCAGCACATGCTCAAAATGAAACATAAACGACAGAAGCCACACAGCCTTAAATTGAAAGTGCATTTGTAACTGCATATTTATGATAAAGTGCTGTGAAGCAAACTGCACAGGCTTTAACAAACCTTTGCAAATTCAAACCCCTTTTTCAAAACGGTAAGGGGATACTGTCAAACCTACTCCAACCTCTCCTGGGAGCCACTCACAAACACTGTGAACATTTATTGTAAGATTGCTTAGGAACACAGCCATTCACTACTGTGGAGAAATAAACCTCATCTCTCCTTGGTTTTCAGAGAACCCTCAC